>JASFAT010004611.1:0-23410 GCA_031353405.1 Baronia brevicornis
TGAAAATCCGGTCTATAAAATAATTTTATAAGTGATATTATAATACACATTATATACTCAACTAGTCGGATTTATGTTAAAAGTATTTTATCGACAGGACATAGGATTAGGATTTGTGACCCCTTATTATATAGTTTCTATTCAAACATTTTCGTTTCTTTTAACCCCATATGGCGTGTCTATTCCCCTCTTTCGCGTCTCTATTCACCTCAAATATTATATAAAATTGTACATATACAAATATTTTCATCGATATTGATAAATTTTACTTGTAATTGTACTTACCGACGCACAAAACTGTTTGTTGTTCCTGATGAATCACAGAATAATAAAATCAACCTTTTATCACTGAACATAACGTTTATCATATAAAGGATTGATTCGAAGATGTTAATGCTGGTAGCCTATTGGCTTTAACAGCTTTATCGATTTCAGGGCCCGCGGGCTGAAAGCCCGCGGGCTAGTAAAATATAATTGGGAATCTGCGCAAATCGCAGACTCCATCGGCCTGATGCCGTGTCGGAGGTACACATATGTGTGTGTGCTGATTTTAAACTCGTCATGATTCTACGTTAAACATGTAGGGGAGGTTGAACTTTAGTAACTATAGTCCCTATTAGTCCCATAGACCCTAAGGTCTAGGGGGTGAAAACCGACCGGGTACGTGAGAGAATCTCGTGTAAGCGGCCGGTGTAGAAGTGTTCCCTACTCTACGTGCTCGGCTAGGGCCGGGGTGCGTGTGAGTGTTGGTGTCGTGAGTGGATCCGAACGACGCTGTTTCGTCGTCCGGATCGTGTAACACGTTACGCGGGCGTCGTCTTTTCGGGCGCGCGTTTAAATCGGGTGAATAATTTACCGATTGTACCACCAGTGGATTCGGATGGGATTCGGATCTCTCAAAATGTTTCTTAGAGAGTGTTTTAAAGTGTTGTTTGACGCTCGGCAAGTTAACGTCGCAGTGGAGGTCATATAAAGAATTAGCAACTTTTCTAGAGCACAAATTAACGTAGTCCGACCAATGATATTTAAATGTATTTTATTTTAACTTTACCTTTTATTTTAACTCCACGTCTAAATAAAATTTTTGACTATAAAAAATAAGTTGTTCCTTAAAAAACATATTAGACTTACTAACAAAAATTATTAAATATTGTGGTATAAAAAACTTTCCTGGTTTTGTGTCTATTCACCTCGCGAAACTCTATTGACTCCGTTTTACTGTATTGACAGAAAATTTTGAGATATCGTATACTCTTCTATACATGCAACTCAAACTATTCTGTAACGTCAAAAAAGTTAAATAAAGTTCTTAAAATGTCAAATATTTTTGTGAAATTAAATAGTGTTAATCGGTGTAACATTTTAATGAAGGCAGTAAGGCTAAATGCAAGTTATGTAAATTTTTCTAAAATTCAGAAACAAAAAAATAAAGAAGCAGGTGAATTTATAAAATGGGTGTTGTTGGTAAGGCTAATTATGTTGTTAATAGCTAACTTAATAAGTTATTGCCATTTTTTGACTGTATATTAAATGTATATATGAGAATGGGCCAAATGGAGTATAACTGAGGTGTTATATAGGAATATAATTTGTATTTGCAATGCATTATTCATATTTGACAGAAACTTGTTGGGTACTTGAGTTTTTCCAAATAATGCATGAGAGTTATACTGTATCATGTATCTTATTAAAAATTGATATTATATAGAACATATATTTATGTGAGATTGACAATTAAAGTCATAGTTGCTTCCCTATCCCCACATTGACTTTCAAGTAATTCTTCATTAAGTTTCTTTCTGATCTTTTTACAGATGATCCCTGTTTCATCTTTTGGTTTGGGCTGCTGGCAAGTATATCGCTTGCAATGGAAATTGGAGTTGATTGATATTATAGAAGCTAAATCAAATTCTACTCCTATAGATATGCCTACAGAGTAAGTTTACAAAATATCACACTAGTCTGCCCTTAAAAATATTAATTCCACATTAAAATATTGTAAAGTAGAAGCTTTATGAGCTCAGAAATCATCAGACAACTTCCTTTCAAACTCATTCTTCCGATCCTCTATTAATAACATCCATAACTATCCTTTTCAATTTCTTATATTCTTCTCGCGCATCATTGACATCCTCATTCGGAACTTTCGTCAGCTTTTTTAGTAAACTAATCAAGCTATGTTTCTTTTTACCATTCACTGCTTCTTGCACTTCATTATTTATCCATATATTCTTCATCTTTTTTCCTTTCATGTGTTTGGCAACACTACAAACTTTAGTGACCACTTATTTCCTGAACACCTTTCAGAACTCTAACATTATTCAGCTTATCAAACTTTTCATTCAGCTTACTCAGATATTCCTTCTTCACACCTTCTTTTTGCAATTACTCCACTTTTATTCTCTCTTATACTCTTTTGATTTCCCGTGGCCAGTGTCTCCATCCTTTGAACAAACCACTATGCAGCTTATTACCAAAAAGTGGTCTGAATCAATACCTCAACCTTTCATTAACAACTACAAAATCAATCATACTTTTTCTCTCATCCCTCTCCCAGATCATATGGATTTTCTTGTGTGCAAACCAGGCATTTAACACACATAGATTCCATTCCACACATACATCAAACAAACTCTTTCTATTCCCATTAACTCTGATATTGTGCAGTCCGATTATTGTTTCGTTTGATGGTACATTATCTGGCTGATTAGCAGTTCCACTCATATGAAGACATCAAAAAATAGCTTGATTTGTGGATAGCATCAAAAGACGAACACTTTTATTGTAAGGGTATTCAAGCTCTGCCAGAAAAATGAGCAAAAGTTGTACCTAGAGATGAGCAATACTTTGATAATATATATGTAAGCATTATTGCACAATTAAGTTACATTTTTATAGAAAAACAGCGAGAACTTAGTAGCGCACTTGATTTGTTACTAATTAACTGTAATAAATTTTGTCACAGAGCAAATTGTTTCCCAGTACCAGTTTTGTTTTATTTTTGAGGGATTTCATGTGCTTTATTAGAAAAGAAAAGACTATAGTAGGATCTGAATATTAATATCATTATAGTTCAGCCTCCTACACTGTAAATTTTGAACTGCAAATTTTAAGAATCACATCCCCTATTTATGCAAAACATTGAGATGCAGCACCTGAATCATGGCAAAATCAGCTTTAGATAATAAATGTGATGTGACTATAAGGCTATATAAAAATTGCTAGGAAAAAAATATTTTTTTATTAAGATGTATTTTTATACTTGTATATTGTACATAGTCATAGGATTGGTGCATTTGTTATTAGAAACTAGGTAAATATTTACTTTTCTCGTTACTTAATTAAAGTTTTAACTGTTAGCTGTTTTGTTCACACATTTAAAAATATATTTAATTTTAAAAATTGATAGTTGATGTAGGATATATTAATACAGAAATATTTTAATTACAGCTTTAAGTTACTTGATAAAATAGAATACATGCCAGTTAAGGTAAAGGGTGAGTTTCTTCATGATAAAGAGATTTTAATTGGACCTAGAGCACTTATAGAAACAAATACTACATCATCAAGATCTGGTTCTCTTATATCAGATCCAAAAAAGAATCAAGGTTGGCTTGTCATCACTCCTTTCAAACTGACAAAAACTGGGTAAGTTATTAATTGCAGAAAATTCTAGTAGTCAAATTAAGATTACTTATAGCAAAAAAGAGGTGACATTTAGAAAAGGCATCCAACCACATCTTGATTCACCTATATCTAGTGAATCTTTGCCCTCCTATCCCATAAAAAAAATCTTTCATAAGAGATGGGGCTCTGATTAGTATTATCATTATAAGGCTATGCATAAATTGGTACAAGCTACTTATGAGTGGCACTATTACTGTGTCAGTCACAGAAAGAAACATTTTACTGCTCACATCCAAACGGTAAGAGCTATAGGCTGTTAAAATGATGATAATATGTTCATTATAAACTTCTCATCAAAAAATCGAATCTCTTCAGATGTTTATTACTAATGACAAAGAAAAAAGAGAATCAATGTCAAATAAAATATAAATTCATTTTTGTACTACACAGAGATGTTATACTAGTCAATCGGGGTTGGATTAGTCAGAATTTGCGCCCTAAAGAAAAACGTCAAGAATCAATGGTAAAAGGTGAAATTGAATTAACGGGAGTCGTACGCTTAACAGAAAACCGAAGCCCCTTTATGCCTAAAAATAATCCCGAAAAAGGCTCTTGGTTTTATAGGTGAGTTAAAGTAGCTTATTATTAACCTTTAATCTACAATTTAATTTTAAATAGAAATGTAATTAAATGTGTAAGATACTATTTTGTTTATTTTGGTAATATATTTGATATATAATGACAAAGTCATGAAATATTTGGTGCCACAAAAGGTTTATCATCATACAATAAAATATATATTAAATTAATATCTGGCCATGAGTCTCACATGTGGTTGTAGCTTAAGGGATTTATTAGAGGTCCCAGTAAACAGAATTTAATTTTTTTAAATCTCAAAGCTACAGTCTATCTATAATTCACATTTGAATTCTTTATTTCTATGATGTTCTGATCTTATTCCAATAATCAAAACGATAAAAAGAATCAATTTTCAAAATCAAGCACTTTCACTCAACTATAATTGCGATAAGGAATAAATGGGAAGGAATATAATTTTTTTTCCCTTTCTCATTTAACATTGTAAAATGTTTAATTTTTACAGAAACTTACATCAAATGAGTGCTTATTTAGGCTGTGCTCCTGTTTGGCTGGACGCTCGGGGAATACCTGATCCACTTGAAGGCTGGCCTATACCAAATCAAACACGAGTAACACTACGTAATGAACATCTATCCTATCTTGTGACATGGTTTTCATTGTCAGCTGTTACAGCATTAATGTGGCATAGATACTTCATTAGAAAATTACCCTTATTATAAAGTGTTAATTTCGTAGAACAAAAATATCACATATAATTCTTCAATTAATTTTAAGATGATTGTAAAGTATAATAGTAGACTAGTGGACTTTGTATGATAACATTTCATTTTTATTCTGCAATAATGTTTAGAGCACATACAGTACCACTCAAAAGTACTTGGCTACCTGCACTTTTATTGAAATTACAAACAATACATCTTTAAAAATAATTTTATTAGGTTTTATTGTTTGTATCTCACCGCAAAATACTTATCTACAGTAAAAAGGTAAACAGCTTGCTGACTCCGGATATAAAATCAGTATAGTGTTATTGTTGGAATTTCTTTGTAGTTAATCTTTGTTCCAAAACCTATGGACTTTTTCAGTCAATTTAAAACATTACGATACATGCATTTATTTCATATAACTTCAGTTATAAGCCTTAATAAACAATAGACCTGGTAATAATATAAGTATAAAATAGAAATACTGTCACTGAGTTTGATGTGAGTTGCGGGAAAAGTCACGGCCCTCTAGTTTATTAATTTGCATTGGCCCAGAAATGTTTGTGGTTCGGACAGTTTGATGTAATATCCTGTAATTGGTATATGTATATGCCTACCTTGCTTTAGACCTTGAAATAAATTATTGTATCATTTTGACTTAAGGTCCCGATATTTTTCTTTTATCTCCATCTATAAATAGCTAAAATCTAAATGATAAAATGTGTAATTGATTCGCATAATTATATAGAAAAAATGTAAATTTTAGGTATTTTAATTTAGTGTGTTTCTTAAAATAAAATGTTGCTGCGGAAATGAATTGTTAAATTTTATCTATCATAATATTTCATTAGATGTTATATCCTTGTAAACTAATAATGACGTGCCTCTATAACATAATGTTCCTGTATACTGTGTGAATAGAGAAAGGGAGAGAGAGAGAGCGCGCACACACACACAGCTTGTGAAGGGTGGTTTCTAATCTGGCGATTCTAAGGTGTGGATTAATAAAACAGTTTCATTTATTTGAGATCTCTGAGGTTGCTTTTATAAGATATTTAATATTTTAAGACAGGGGATGACAAAGCTTAGATTTACAAAGAAATCAAAATTTAAAAAGATTCAAAGGATTGTAACAGATATATTCTTAAAAAACGATTCTTAAGGGGAGATATACACCTAAATAATCGAAGAAAATCGAAGATGTTTTTAAGTTTTAAGGTCACAAGAATATCTGGTGAAAATGGCAAGGCAATATCTCAATATATCTTTGATATTTATTAATAAATATCTAAACATATTCTTGAATATATACACTTTCATTTGGTTCAAACCCCATTCCAATATTTTAAATAGTTTTCCTACAAAAAATTTGTAAAAATTATCTTTTTTTCGGCCTCCTAGGTGTATATCTCCCCTTAAATCGTAAAAGACAGCAAACTACTATTTCTATAACGACCTGTGTAAAATAATTACTTCCGTGTAATGTTATATAAATAAAATACTTGTAAAACAAAAATAGTGTCTCCAATTTTTTTTCCTTCTAAGTTTTATCTGCATCAGTCTTGTAACTATAATCAAATGTGTCGTAAGTAAATGTTATGCCAAGTTCCTTCTATCTTATCATTCAATAATATCTTATGCATGTAAGTAAAATCCTGTTCAGATAGCGTTTATATATATATATCGATTTTTTTTTGCCAGTGCATATTTTGTTAAATTACAAAACAAATATTTTATCAATTTAAAAAAATATCAAATTTAAACCGATAATACAGCTTTCTGGTATCTTCTGGCACACCAGAATAACTTTACAATAAAAATATATAAATTCACTTAGGTTTGTATCTATTTGAATAGTAAGAAACTTTTAAAAAGGTTTGTTATCTGATACTGATTGACTGACATACAACAAATCCAGGCGGAGAACAAGAAAGATGAAAAATATATAAATCATTAAATTCTAAATTGTTTCGTAAATTTGCAGTCCATGAAGTTGATTATTTATAAAAGGCCGCATCGATGAAGGGTAAACACTTATAGACTGGATATAGAATTATTAACTGATTGTTCCATTTTAACAGTAATACTTGACTTAATACACACATCTTAAGTATTAGATAAAACACAGCCATTAACCATACAATTTTTATTTAGTGACTGATGGAACATTGCTTCTGTGAAGAAAATAGGCCGAATTTAATTCGTAGTTTGTAATTGTTTACAGACTAGTAAACTAAATAAAGCAATTTTTCAAACATAGTATGCTATTCGAATTGGAAATAAATTCAACAATATAACTTAAATAAATTTAAAAACTTTTATTTTCACTTTCATGAATAAATATGTTCCATATTTAAAATGTTTCATGATATTAATAGTTGTGCTAAACTCCAAATGATTTTAGACATCTACTACATTTCAAAATAGACCAGATTTCTTAATAAGGCTGCTTGTACAATTATATGGATCTTTCGAAGATTATAAACAATTTTGGAGATCATGTCTCGATTATGGAAGATCCAGTAAGATACTCCATCTTTACAAAGCATCAACAAGTATGGGAATATTAAAAATATAATTTCCAATGATACTTTAAAGAAATTGTAATACAAAAAACGACACTAAGTTTCTCTAAACAGATTTTTATAAACGGTGATTAAGCACTAGTAAGTCACATTTTCAATGATGCATCAATCACGAGGGGTGTAGAAGATAAACACAGGCAATATGAACTGAAAATTCAAGCAGGCAAGTCAAAATTCGAAACGTGTATCTGAGGCACGTGAGCTGGTTCTATTTTGGGTGTTGACTTGTAGTCACAGAGTCCCACTTCCTTCAGTTTCCATTCCCATCCCATTATCTGAACAGCATGCAGGGTTTCCGCTTCTGTGTGCTGACGTCGAAGCATTCCTTCCTAAAGGAAAATACCAATATTATATTATTTATTAAATAAATTACAAAATTCACAAACGCATACATATCATCACAGTTTCCCGTATGGGTAAGCAGAGACCACAGGCCTCCATCTGCTACAATCTCGGCATACTTTCCTTGCTTCCTCTACACTCATGACTCTCCTCATGCAATCTCGGTGGTTAAGGGCACTCTTGACTTGGTCTATCCTAAAAACTTCGGCAATTTGGTCACCGCATATTTTCTTCGGTCTTCCCTTACCGACCCTTCCATCCACATCCACAACGTAAATTTCTTCAACCATCCTCTCAATGTGCCCAACCCATCTAAGAATCCCTTTCTCAACTTTTGTCACGACACCTTGTTCTACATAGCGTTTATACAGCTTTCTTCAAATAAGGTATATTAAAGAATATTATAATTATTTATATGTATTGTTTAATTCCAATCTTAAAAAATAAATTAAATTTTTAGTTAATTTTCACATAATGGTGAAAAATGTACTACACACGTCAAACAACATCATCACCAATAGTCATAACAGTTCACAAGTGGACATTTTTTATCATTCCGATTACTGCCCTATCAGAATTCGTAACTCGAAAGAAGAATGTTTTTCTCACTTCTCACCTTTAATGCCATCTAAAGGATAGTCTTGAAACATATCCAATGGAATACTTAAGTAAAAACGGTTTTATAAAAATCAATTTTTTGTTGTTCCTATAAAACTTTCTCATACGGACTAACGAATTCTGATAATTAGGCCGAGTGGGTTATGTGAATGATTTTCCTATACAAAACATATGTAGCTTATTTGGAGTGAAATTCTAATAAAATAATGCCTATAGTTGTTAAGTTTGGAAAAACAAGTCAGCGGCTATGGTGTATTATTGTTAACAAAACAAGTTACCGGCTATGCTATATTATTGTTAAGGTTACCTTGATTTTTTCCCATTTGTCGTCCACCTCCTGCAACCACGAGTTGATTTGTCTTCCATTACACCGGGAGCGCTGCGCGTTGCGCTTCTCTTCCTGTTCCGGTGCTAGCACATTGTACACTTCTTTGTCGCGTAATATAGTACACACAGAAAATGGCAGCGCCTAGAAAAATTAAAAGGTTGCGTTATATAGCATATAAAACAAATGTGTACTGCAATTTGTCCTGAACATACGCATTTTAATTATTTTTTCTATTTACCTTTTATTACTATTTACTTTATAATTTTATAAACTAGCTGACTCGACGGACGTTGTCTTGTATTAATGAGTTGAGAGAGCTATGAATAATCAATTCGGACCTTAATAAATAAAAAAAAAGTTATTTTAAAAACAGTGTTTATAATAGGTCGAGGAAAATCTTTCTCTTGTTTCAATATTTTTGACTGTACTCTATGGAACTGGCTGGTTTTGGTGTTATTAAAAAGGTTTTTAAAAAAAGAACTAAATTATTAACTTGTTTCCAAAAAATCAAATTTTTCAACTGATACTTTTTGAGCACACATTTTTTAATTCGTGATATTAACTTTAAACTTTCATGATAATTTGCAATAATATTTGTTAAATATTTATGTAAATTAAGTTTATCATCGTTATATAGTATTTTTTCCAAAATAAACCTATTATTGAATCATTGGATGGTGAAAAGTAATGGTTTAGGCATTAACATAATTAAAACATTACCTGATTAGCCACAGCACGTTCTGCGCGCCCGTGAACTCTTAGAATTTCTTGCTCGACAGCCAGAACAAGTTTCTCCTTTTCTACCAAGTGCTGAATACGCAAACGAGTTCTGAAAAATATATACCCTTTTCAATATTGAAACTTCTTAAAAATTAGTTGTGGCAAGAAGGTCAATGGAGACTTTTCCCGCCAACTTACAGTTATATTGTTTAATTGTGGTGGCGTATTATTACATTACAGTTTGATTAAGGCTTATAAATGAAGTGATATGAAATAAATGCGTGTATCGTGACTTTTTGACTGAAAAAGTACATAGAAGTTTTTGGTAGAATAGCTACTATTTCATCAAGACGTAACATTTATTATTGACATATTGACACTGACATAATAGTAATAATTAATTGCCATGAAAGAAAAGAAAAGGTCAGTGGAAAAATAACAAGGAAAAAACCTTTTAATTGATATATCGACGACCCCGCAGAAGAAACCTGCAATATGCTATTCCGACTCTTTTGATATATCTATATTATGTCATACATATTATGAATTTTTCGACGTTTTTCTTATTAATATCCACATTTTTCCTATGTGTATTTCCAGTGATATAATAAGCACCAGTTTATTTTATTATTATATTCAAAGTAACAATGTATAAGAACTCTGTTGTTATCTTACTATAATAATGGACAGAATCTTTAACGGCAATAGGTTATTGCGATATTATTCGTGTTTTGAACGCTGCACTCTTAAAATTTATATACTATTACAGAAACATCAAATACACCCTTCGGTTCTTATTGTAATTGACATATTCATTACTCTTCTAATTCATAAATATGAAAAACAAATTACAAACATACGACATACATATACATGTTATCAGGGGTTGCAAACCATTTTTGGCTCTTAAATACAATATTATTTTAAATAAAAGTTACGAAAATTATTCTATCACAAAAAGAAGAATTACCGTTCTTTCTCTTGAGCTATAAATTCATTCCACATTTGTGACGGTAGGGTGGCTGGATATTCGATCGCAGGGTCCGGGTTAACGTTACTTTGAAGCGTGTATGTGCAGCGGTTCATAAGATACTTGTTGAAATCTTTTGGTGGCTTAGGTTTCACAGGAAACAGACTTTTCTGACGGCGATCAATCTAAATATCCAAAAAAATGTATGAGTTTTTTGCATAACAACATTTAACACTACTATTTATTCAATGTTACTGTTAAAAATAAAATAAATTAAAATGATAAATGTATTTTAGCTGTATACAATTCTCGATTTCAATACGCGCTAATAAGATAAATTTTACTCAATTGTAATTTTTATAATCCATTCAATGAAAAATATAATAAAACTCATTTACGGTGCATAATATTTTATAAAGATTTCTAAGTATACCTTTGTGTAAATATTGAATTTTAACATTACCTGTTTGCGAATGTGTATAAACATTTGATAGGGATTGGAATGGCTGACACTATGGACCATACTTTCATGTGACGTCTCGTTCTTAGATTCCCGGGAGTGGCTGTCCTTAGACGCTTTGATTTTACGCTTCCTCGGGTGCAATTCTACGGAAGGATCAGGAGCTGCTATTTGGCATAAAATACTAACATTGAATAACGACTAATTAATTAATTACTCTCGCGAAAACAGAAAAAGGATATAAATAAAAAGTAATAACATAAAACTGTCTCGTAGCTGTTCTTAGATTTTAACACATTCCAATCGGACTTTTTTTGCTCAAACTTGCCTATAAATCGGGGTATTTTTATAAAATCTGAAAAAATCATAACAGCGGTTATTGTTTTTGTAATTAATATTTTTTTATAGAAATTTTCAAAAGATGAGTTCAAGGTGTGAACTGTTGAAGTTAAGTATTATTATTGTTTTTTAGTATATTATTTGGTGAAACAGCTTGCTCTGTGTAACGGTACTTCACATAATTTGCATGTACACTACCGCTCAAAAGTACACCACCACCATAAAATACACTTTGTAAAAGTTTCAAGTGAAACTGCTTCATAATCATTTGAACTATTTATTAACAATATTTTAGACATTATATACACAGCAGTTTATAAATTTTAGACCCATCTCTATATCCACCTTTGTTTTTAATGACGGCCTTACAAAACTTCGGTAACCTAGCTACTAATTTTTCTAAATTCGGTCTTGTCTTCTGCTTCAGGTGGCCAAATACTTTTGAGCGGTACTGTATATCATGTTTCGGTCCTTACTCCATGTGTCTTACTTTCATGGAATGTTTTTTATTCTCTGTCGGTTTTAGTGCCTTTTTAGTGATTTAGAATTTCTTAGCAATTATAGTGATTTTTAAGTAAAATAGGAGAAAAAAATACGCGTCTCTAAAATAAGTGCTTAAAAATTAACCAGTGCAAATGTAATTGTTGTCAAAACATTCATATATCAAATGAGAGTGATACGTTATATAAGAAAAATTTTTAGCAAAGTGCACAAACGAGATTTCTCGTTTCCCGGTGTCGAATTTTTAAAAACGACAGATCTCGTTTAACGATATCTACGTATTTTTTAAAAAATGAGAAAACTGGTTTTCCGATGGGAATGTGTTAATAAGACGTCAGGCATATTTATATAAGGGTCAGCGCAGAACAATCGGGAGTGAAGAAGTCACTAAGTAAGATATTGGTAAATATCTTACTTAGACGTATCAAATAAGAGTTTCGTTACACACCGTTTTTTGTTACAATATTAATAAAAAAATTACATATTCCTTGTATCGAAAGAAATGTTCTTTGCATAGAAAGAAATTGATTTTTCTCACTACTTCCTTCGTTTTGTATTCTCTGTGTAAAGTCATAATATCTGGTTATTATTTGATTGTTATATGTAAAACATTCGCACCATAATTGTAAAGCAATCAGTAATATATTATCATCGTTTTTTTTAGTTCATTTTTAAAAATCACAATTGGTTGTTTAAGTACCTCATAACTTTTCAAGAATTTTACCTTCAAGGTTCATTTCTGCTTCACGAACATTTATTTACTTTAGGTTTCATTAATAAAAATTCTTTACAAACGAAGGACTCATAGAATTTTGTGATATCTTGGATACTCTAGTGGAATTCTGATGGGATCTTGCACAGCTAAATAATAAAATGGCCGAAGTTAATTATGACACAATTATGATCCTGATCATCAGATGGGTAATGTACCAGTAATAATCTCAAAATGTTTTCTAGTTACCCACATCTACAACCTAAAATGAAAAATATGAGAAACTCACCTGGTTCAGACCTACTGGAGGATGCTGCTGATGTCGAATGATGGTCACCATCATGGCCCTATAATTGAAATTCATGATGAATATTATATGGAATAAAGAAGAAACTGGGATTTTTGATACTTAACCCTGAAATATTGGCATAATCCATGGAATTCCAATCTTAAGAATATTGAGAATTTTTTGTAACATAACGTAATGTTGATTAAAAATAAATTTTCATATTGTTTTTATTTTTAAGTTTTCAGACTTTTGTATATTTACACTATTAAATGTAAAACCTAATAATTAAATGTAAAAAACGCGTAACTTTGTCACTAGTAGGACAATAAATAAAAAAAGTATTATTATATTGTTCATATTTCATTACTGATTATTCTAGACAGAAAATTTACCCAAAATCCTGAAAATGGCCCTTGATTATTCTTTATTTACAACAAACTTAAAGATCTTAAAAACAACAAGTTTAAAATGAATTATTAAATTATGACTTTATATCACAACTTACAGATCCTGATTGTAATGGACTTTTGTTGGAATTCAGAGCTGAATTTCCTCCTGAACGATCACTTGTGTGTGGAGATATTCTTTCTTTATCCTTATCTTTTTCACTGTCGTTTGTTCTATGAGATCGAAGCACTCTTTGCCCAGACTAGATGAAAAAAAGAATTCGAAATTCACATTATTCAGTAATAATTCGTACTTAAAACTTTATACTCATAACCCCACAGTAGGATTTCTTTTTATACAAATTAGATTTTAAATACGATGAGTACAAACCACCTAGACTCAGAGGTAATACTTTTAGGCTAGACGAATCCTGATGAGGGAATTGTACCTCCATCCCCAGACTCAGAAAGCATATGCTTTGCCACTGCATCATTTGGGTTATTTAATTAAGTACAAAAACCAAAATTTCACATCATTATGCTAATACTCAAATTTATTTAGGATATAAGACGAAGTTACAAAATTTTCGCGGGTCGCAAATAAGGGAGCAGGCGGGCAAAGTACGGCCTACGGGTTGCCGATTCCTGATATAATTAATAAGCTATACAGAAATTGCTATACATCAGTATAAGAAGTAGGTACTATAATATGATACATATATAATATTTAATTGATTTTTACCTTGCCTCCTTCACCACTCCTTTTATCGTCACAAACTCCATCAGAGCTGTCAGATGTCTGTCCGGTATCTGTGCTTGTGCAAGGTATGACATAGGGCAATGTCGATGCGTTGCCTCGTCCTTTACCGCTTCCTCTTTGTCCACCACAACCTGTGAAAATTTTTTACTATTCAGCTATAAGTTATACTTTACAATAGAAATTACACAGTAGAATTTCGACTCGTTTTTTAAAGTCAATTATGGCGAACACAAACCTTTCAATCACTATGACAACTCACAATGAAAATATGGCTAATCATCATTAAAAATCATACATATACATGAGATAAGTACTAAGGAAGTATGTCATAATCACTGAAGATTTGCTTAAACGATCATGCCTGTAGAAAATACTTAAAATCATTTTAATATGCTTGGGAGAATTTGTAGGATGCTTATATAAGTAAAACTATATAACTCTAGCTTTAGAGTGACCTACATTTTTTGATAATGTGAATATCATTTATCTCGTATAATAAAGACTAATCAAAGATGGTACTATATTCAATTTTTAATGTATTTGTTAGATTTACAATTTTCCTTCTATGTGAGTAAAATATTTACAAACATGTAAAGATGAAACAACTACCTTCAACAATAAAAGTCTCAAATTTGTCTAGAAATTGCAGAAATTGATAGTAATTTGAAATTAGATATGTGATAACTTTGGGAAAGCAGCCAAACTTTGGGAAAGTCTGGGTAGTATAGGCAGAATATTTTATTTAAAACTTTCAAATTTTCTCATACTGAAGCATCTCAATGGACCATCATCATACAATTTAACATTAACTTCATAGTATTGTTACCTCTTTTAAGTTAGTAGTAAGTTATCATATGAAACAACTACTATAACGGCAGCAATTTTGAAAATCGTTAGGGTTTTATTTTTATTGCTAGTGTAAAGAAATTCTCATTGACTTTCACCAATTTTAAAGTTGCCTCGTTTTTTCGACCACAGAATAAATATTTTGCACTAATTTGTCATCTGATCTTCTTCATGGAGGATAAATTATCGCGCTTATTTTTCTACAAGCACGATTGTAAATGTTAATAGTACATACCATCACCTTCTTGTTCATTCCTGTTACCGGAGCCACCGCCTGGAATAACAATCTTAAGTGGCGGGACCTTTGGTGATTCAGTAGTTTTGTGTTCGTCACCGTCAGGATCTCCATTGTCCTTAGCTTGGTTTGGTTTTGGGCTGGCAACTGGGCTCTTCCTATCCTGCCTGCCGCCATGTTGTAAACCAGATGATTTCGAGCCGCCAGATGATTTGCTCTATGATATTATTTCACACATATATTTTATGTTAAAAAATGACTCCCAAATACGGCTTTACAATGAGTTTCGGGTCTAAGGATGTAATTTGTGCTTAGAGGCACGCTGTCACCGAATAATTTTACTGCAACCATATCAAATAAAAAAAATTGTCTCTTATTTATTAGTGTACATGCTTAAAAGGAATTGAACAAATATATAACCAGTGCAGTTGATGCTTCTGTGGTATCTTCAAAATGGTTACCGTAACCAAAGCTAAATCGATTAGGCTTTTGTAGCATAGGCGTAAACATCGTCAATTAATTTTGGTGCGACATTTGGAATAAAAAATATTTAGACTATCTAGATCGAACGTCGATCGAACTATGAGGAAGTACGATTTTGTAATTGTTAATCTCATGACTTTCTGAAATAATAATTTTCAAAGCTGAGAGCGAGTGTGATCGAAGTGAAGATGACCGATGCATTTTACGATGACGATTAATTTTATTTAATTTCAAAATATTTTTTTTATATCACGAACAAGAAACATAGGTATCTAATTATGTGAGGAAATTGAATATAAATTTGATAGCTTTTTATTATTTTCTTTATCTACTGTTGATGCATATGTAATGGGCAGTTATTTTGGCTCAATGTTGTAAGACAGTTATGAAACAATATTGATATGGTGGATATAAAATAAGATATCTATAAAAAAAAACAAAATCTGTCAGGAATACCTGATGAGAATGTGAACTAAGTTTTGACCCTCCACCAGATTTTCCTTGTGACTGCAAATTGTTCTTCCCCGAGGAACTAGCAGATCCACTCTTGCCTATACCTTGCATGCTTCCTGATTTACCCAGTGGAGTAGCACCCGTTTTACTTGCTGGTCCCGGAAGTTTGCTTCCAGTGAGAACACTGATAATAATTATATGTGTATTATATACAATATCAGAATTATAATAACTCTATACATACCTCATAATGTTATTACACTTGCAGCATTTACATTATAGTAAAAAAGAAACTTTTAACTTATGAGAAAAAATTTAAGTCTCGAGTCAAGAGTAAATATTAAGTCATTAATTTGTTATCCAACAAGCTATTTAAGAAACTTACGGCTGGGCCTCTACGTACAGGCTCGGAATAGCACGAGGTAAATAATATTTATTTTTTGTAAATATGAATTGATGTTTGTATAAAATTTTATTTTACTCAACATAAAACGTACAGTTGTCCAAACATGTTTTTTATCACAGTCTGAATCTCAGACACAAACAAATATTTATAAATAAGTATGGACAAAATGCATGGTTGCCGTCGAGCATAAGGAACGGCGACGAATTAAGGAAACAGACAATAATGATACTACCCTAGAAATGGTATGTCTAAACACAGAAAATTATATAGCGGAGGCTACATTGAAAAGTGTGTAATAATCTCGTACACATTATTATACCCTAATTTAATTTTAATGAAACTTTGGTGTTATTGAAAGAAAAGTTAATTTGATTCGAAGATGTTAAAGCTGATAGCCTATTGGCTTTAACAGCTTTAACGAATATTGGGCCCGCGGGCTCGAAGCCATGCATGCAGGCAAGTAAAATATATTTGGAAATCTGCGCTAATATTATATAACCATATTAGTAATCATTTATCATATAAAATAGTAGAATTAAGTTGCATCATTTACCGGCCCTGACCACCACGCGACACAGGAGGGGGTTTTGCCATTGGTTCTTTTTCCTCATTTTCTTTCTTTTTTTTGCGTTTAGAAAGATCATCATCATTTGTATCCGGCTCTTGTCCGTCTTCGTTATAAGTCCGCTTCGTGTTTGATGTTGTTTCGTCTTGAGTTGAAGAAACTACTCCGCTACTCAATTGACTCCCATCTGCAATGAAAAGCAATTGTTCTATTATCACTAGTGTATGTAGTAATATTAAGTATTAATCCGATGTCAAAAACTATTTCTGAGCAAGATGTTTTACGGGAATATTATAATCGAAAGCGTACGGCGTGAGTCCATTTCTTTTGATCAGAGAGTGTGTGTGTGTATATATGTATATATATGTATATATATATATATATATATATATACATATACACACACACACATATATATATATATATATATATATATATATATGTATATATATACATATATGTATATACACACATACATAATCTTCCCCTT
This sequence comes from Baronia brevicornis, assembly GCA_031353405.1. NCBI lineage: Eukaryota > Metazoa > Arthropoda > Insecta > Lepidoptera > Papilionidae > Baronia > Baronia brevicornis. The sequence goes on from JASFAT010004611.1 coordinate 17,420, forward strand.
TTTCAACCATCAACAATTAAATACCTAACACTTTTAGTGTCATGTTTAGCTTCTTTCATATGAATTTATTAAGAGAAGCATGTGTAAAGTGTTATACCTACACCACCAGTCAAAAGTATTTGGCAACCCAGTAAAATACAATTTGTGAAAGTTGGGATGAGTGAAACTACTTTATAATCATTTGAACTTTTTATTAACAATATTTTATGAATTATACAGTTTTTAAATTTTAGACTCATCTATATGTCCATCTTTGTTTTTAATGACTGCATTTGTAAAGCTGTCATTAAAAACAAAACTGCTTTGGCAACCTAACTACTAATTTTTCCAATGTTTTATTGGTTATCTTCTGCCATTCTTCTTGCAGTTTTCTTCACAAGTTTTTCTGAGCTCTAGAACAACATTTTCGCACTAGTCTATCCAGCTGATCCCACAATATTTCTATTGTGTTTAAGTCTGGGGACTGCGGAGGCCATATCATGAGATTTGAGATACATTTTGTTGTTCTTTTCCTTTTAAAAAGTTCTTGCACAGTCTTGATGTGTAGGATCATTATCCTATTGAAATATAAACTCTGAACCATTTAAACGGATTCCTAAAGGCACTGCACAATTTTGTAATATGTTTTTGTAACTTTCTTTTTAAAGGATCAATTAAATTCGACACAAGATCTTCAACAGCCCCAAACAACTACAGACCCTCCACCATGTTTAACTGAAGCCACAGCATACAAGCGTTGTTCACCCTTTTATTCGACTGCCTCCAAATGAAAACACTTCATTTGAATCCGAAAACTTCAAATTTTGATTCATCCTTCCAAAGGACCTTTTCCCAACCTGCTGTTGTCCAATTCTTGTTTTCTCTAGCCAAATTAAGTCTTCTTATTGTTTTAAGAAGTGGTTTTGAGACCGCTATGCATCCCTTAAGCCCTGCATCAAGGAGTCTTCTTTTGATTGTGGATATACTCACTGGTTTATCACGCCCCATATTGAATTGTGCTGCTTTTTCTGGTCCAGTTAACCATCAATCTCTTTTGCTTTTAATAACTATATTCAAATCTTTACTCAAAGTTGTGGCTCTCAGTCTGCCCGGTTGATGATTAGTGCAAATTGTTCTTTCAGATGCAAATTTCTAATTTCTAAACAATGTAGTCAACAGTTTGTCTTGGTATCTTCGGCAGTCTTGAAATCCCAAGATTACTTTTATGAAAGCCAATTATTATGCCTCTGATCTCTTGGGAATATTTATTAGTATAAACGATTTTCTTAAAGAAACGAAACTCAGAAGTGAAAAACAAAGAAACGTTATTAGACTCTAAAAGTTGAGTTTTATGATGTTTTAGGTATTCTATATTTAAGTTTTGTTTATTTCTCAATAACTTAATTATATTTAAACTACCACTTAAAAGATTAACTTCGAAGAAATTCTGACAATAAAACTATCTTGGTTTTATGTCCAGGAGTTGGCAAATACCAATAAGCTGTTTACCTTTTTACTGTAGATAAGTATTTTGTAGTGTGATACAAACCATGAAACCAAATAAAATTATTTTTAAAGATGTATTGTTTGTAATTTCAATAAAAGTGCAGGTGGCCAAATACTTTTGAGTGGTATTGTATGTATATATATTTTAATTTATATTATTTTCTTGATATAGTCATTTTCAAACATTCATTTAAGCAAACAGAAAGTTTAATAGATGAGCAGCATAGAGGAGTGTTCTGCCCAACCAAAAACAGCAACAATAAACACAGAGTCCAGAATGAGCTACTAGCTTGAGGCTCTCATGGACTTAGAGACGATAGTTTGGTATGTAAAATCTCAACACCTTGAGTAGGCTGGCCACATAAAGAGAATGGACATGCTTAGAACACCCAGGATTAGGGCCCTCTAAAAACTGCAGCAGAAAAGACCACCAGATTTACCAAATGGAGAAGGAAAGCCAGGGTGCAGAATGAGTGGTACAACCATAAAATCAAGGAAAGTGTAGTTATAACAAAGTAATCTTCCCATCAACTATAAAAACAAAAAAAAAATTAAACAACAACACTGTGTTAAATTGATTCTGTGTTGAGTTCATTTCTCTTCACATTAAACTTAAAGCGAAACACAGCAATTAAATTAATTTAACCACAATATAGTATATCGATATGTGGTTATAAAAAAGAAGCAAGAACACAAAATGACTGACCTTTAATAGCAGCAACAACATCACTGGAAGCAATTACGGAGCATTCCATTAAATGTTTACTAAAGTTTAAAATAATTTCTTGGTCAGCAGTGCTGAGTTTATTACACATCGCACTTTTAATGTGCACGTCTTTAGAATTCACACAAACAAAAAAAAGCAACAATGATGCTGCAATATAAATTTCCTCATCAGTTAGGGGTTCGACAGTACCATTTTCAAATTTAAAATCAGGATATTTTTCTAAAATAAATTCTTCAATGGAATTTCCAACTATAAGTGATGATTTTGATTCATCACAATTGAAATTTTCACGCAAATGAGAAATTATGTTTATAATTGATTCTTGATTAACAGTTATATCATTTCTTTCATTTTCATGAAAATAACAGTCGATCTGTAAAATTTATCATAATTTAACACCTGTCATAATATTTTAATATTATTAACGAACAAACATGCATTACTATCTGAAAGAAATGGACTTACCCAATTATCAAGAATACATTTCCATTTTTCTTGCATTTTCATAGTATATTTGAAAATGAAAAGAGCTTTAAGATCTAAAACTATATGTAAAAAAGTAAATCATTAAACATACAATTTCACAGCGCTATTCCCATTTAATTTTAATACAATTATAAACCTTCCGTTGCGATTTGAATACTTTTTTATAAACGTCTCAGTCGTAACGTCTTTATTTAAAAAAAAAACATTGACCAATCAAAACTTCATAGTAATCTGTGGCGTCGCAATGTACTCTATGGTTTCCAATTAAAGAGTAACTAGAGACAATGTTCATACGTAGTTTTTAAATACGAAAGTCTATCTGGATCAAAATAAAAATTTAAAATAAAATAAAAAAATCGAATCTGAGTTTAAAACACACTGATTAAATAATAAAAAAGAGATAACTATTGTATTACTCTATGATTCCTAATAATTATAATGACTGTAATTTGAACTTTTAGGTGCAACCTATAATAAAGTAAATAGGTACTCAAAATATTTAGTTTCATTTCACAAACACAATAATATTAACAAAAATAATCAGGAAAATTACTTAAGGTGGTAAGTACCTATGATTATTTACCTACAGATATACTATCGAAACAGTAGCAGCCCTAATTTTTTTTATATTTACCCCATATGGCGTATCCATTGACCCCACATCTAGTCCAAATAGAAAAAACATTTTTGTGTTTTGTGAAATATTTATGGTATAAAAACACTTTTTAGTGATTAGTAAATATAAACCCAGTGTTAACTCATACTACAATATAAATTGGTCCATATTTAAAGACGAAACAATTGTGTAAATCTGACTCAAAGTCTAAAAATTTTTCAATCGACTTCATTTCACGGTACAAAATAAACAAAAGGCACACGCATGTGTGGTCATGCCGTAACTTGAAAAGAATATCACAACCAATAAGCCGACAAACCGAACTACTGTTGATGCAAGACCCGTATATAAGACCGTGTACTACACATTACACAGTAAGCACGGAAATGATTGTTACTTTAAAATCATAACCATTGTGATTTTTTGGCACAGTTATTTCACTAATGATCTTAGTGCTTGACCAGTGATTTTTTTTACATCTGAAAATTATTGTCACAGTAGTTAGCGTGGAAATGATTGCTTTATTACAATCATATTCACTGCGCTATATTTTTATCTTTTGTTCTGTCGTTTCACTAGTGATTTTTCATAAGTGACTATTTTCTCCAGATTTCACCGTCCCGTTAATTTGTAATTTTGTTAACAATTAGTAATTGTTTTATCTTAGTGGTTTTTACACATATATATATATATATATATATATATATATATATATATATATATATATATATATATATATATATATATATAGGTCTTAGGTTTGTTTGACAATTGTAATGAACTTAATTAACAAGAATAATAATACAGTTGTAAATTAAATAAGATATTAAATATATTAAATTTACGTGATTTAACTTAGAATAGTAATATGAAACTAATAAAATGTAAAAATCATAAATACCAATGAGAATTAAAGCATAAACAAAGAATAATTCATATTATAATTAATTGACATTATGTCACCAACTCGTGCAGCTGGATTAGTAATTTTTCGATATACCAATAAAATAGTTCAGTTTCTTATGTTGCAAACTTCATATGGCGAACATCATTGGACACCGCCAAAAGGTAAGAAGTCAAATACCAAGTTGGACTTTGAAGTTAATCTTTCCCACACCAAAAAGGTACGGGTAATTGTTTCAAACCAAGGGTTATTTTTGTAAAGTTCGGTTTTATAAAATAACTCCATAATGCTAAATAACCCTAAAACACCTGAATCAAAAATATTTGAACTCATTCATCACAAAAATCTGGTTATAACTCAAAAGAGTCTATAGAAATAATTACATTAATGTTAAAAATTTTATTGCTAGCTAGCAGTGATAGGTAGTTGATTGGTCAGTATATGAAAACTCACTTCAAAAGCTATAAGATATCCAATAATGTATAACCTTGTGTTATTTTAATGAATTAAATAAATAAAATTGGTACATGCTTTGTTTTTTATTTTTCAGTCCCTAGGAAATCTTCAATGAAACAAATATTGGATGCAAACAAAATTGTTATAAAGTGAATGAGTGCCTTTCTTGTTTTATCTATCCAAAACTTAAGTGCTCTGTACTTGTCCAAATAGCAATTTTTCATTCTTCACAGATCAAGGCTAGTTCCTTTAATTCTCTATATATCTAAGCTATCTTGATATAACAGTTTTAATGTTCACATTTAAATCTCAATCATACATTTTGAAAGATAAGTATTTCAAAGGAATATCTTTTGAAATGTAAGATTTAAGTCCAGTCTAGCTTCACTATCCATACTTAGGGTTACATTTTAATGTATTATAAGAATTAAATAGAATAATGTAGTTTTTGTAATTCCTATGGATGGTCTAGGAATAATTTTAAAAAAATGTGGTATTAAAAATAAGTATGTAGCAGATTTCTTATTTTACTAAATTAAATTAAAATGTTCAACCTATAATTGTAAAAGAATAAAAAAAGCTCTGTGATAAAATTACCATCATTAAGTTTTTACAACCCTCTAATGGTGGCAGTGAAAAGGGACTATTACAAAACAGTAACAGTCTAAACAATAAATTATTGTCTCACACTGCACAGTACCTTTTCTCATGGTTAGCACAGACACTATATAAAGACCTGGTCGATAGTGAAAGAGAATATTCAACAGTCTGTACACACACTCATTATCTCAAACATCTGTTCCTCAGTTCTCTATTTAGCAATCATCTTCAAATCTGTATTCTAATCGTTTATTTTAATATCACATTTTAATGTTAATGTAATTATTATTACGATTATTAAATAACTGTTGGTGTATCTGAGTGCTAATTTATTGAACATGCAACTTCGACCATCATAGCCACATCAGAAACTTCACACTCACAATTAGCACCACACTGAATCCACCGCACTTATTAAAAAAGACCTAAAAATGTAATAAAAGTATGAATACCAATTATATCCAAATATATTTTAGGTCATGTTGATCCCGGTGAATCTGATTGGATAACTGCACTAAGAGAAACTAAAGAAGAGGCTGGACTATCTGACAGTGTTTTGGAAGTATGTTTAAAGATAGAATGTTAGCATAATAGAATTATAAATTGTATTTGTCTGAAAATTACCCCATATTTTATCCAATATCAGCCCGCGGCAGTCCACTGCTGAACATAGGCCTCACCCAAGACGCGCCACCTAGCCAGATCTTCGACTACACG
>JASFAT010001612.1:0-59471 GCA_031353405.1 Baronia brevicornis
AAAGGAATGCCTTTAAAGGACAATATTGTTATGCAAAAATGTCTTACTCGCAATTCCCACTGTCGGCTTCACATTGAAGTTGATTGCCAATAACACCAAGTGGATTACAGTTACAATCGTCACATCCTCTCTGTACATCGAAATTGAAAGTATATGGTTTGCAACGGTCGCAACTATCGCCCTCCACGTTCTTCGGACATATACATTGTCCTAAAATTAATACAAAATATTTGTAAGTACATATATTACATATTCCATTATTACATTTTTCATCTCATTGAACATAAGTTTTATTAAGAACATACTATAATATAATAGTGTATTACCTTAAAAAATTAAATAATATGTAATCATATTAATATAATATTAATAATGAAATGTATTCAAATATTTGTTTAGGAAAAAAAGATGTAATAGAATATCGGTAATGGTTGGCGGATATTTATGAATTTACACAGCATAAACATCGGAGCGTGTATATTTGGACGAGCCGATGACGTAGAAGCATGACCGCGCAGTCCCCATGACTTTCTTTGGGTTGCTGTAATGAATCCACTTTTCATCACCAATCACGATGCGATGAAGGAAATCCTTCCTTTTTTGCCGCTGGAGTAGTTGTTCATATACAAGAAAACGACGCTTAACTTCCCTTGGCTTCAAATCATAAAGAACTCAAGTTTCTTGCTTTGGAATCATTCTCAACGCATGTAATAGCTTAGAAATGGCTTGGCGGGTTACTCCTAATACTGAAGTAAGTTGTTCTTGTGTTTGACACAGATCATCATCGAGCAATTTCTCCAATTCTGCGTCTTCGAATGTTTTTGGCCTTCCTGCACGCGGACAGTCGTCAACATCGAAATCACCGTCTTTAAAGCGACGGAACCAATCACGACACGTTGTTTCACAGCAAAGCAGCATTTTCACAAACTTTTTTTTTTTAAGTCGTGATGCGCTTAAACCGCCGTTTTCTTTGAATGAAATAAGAAAAATAATACTTCCCGCAAATGACGATTATTTGGCAAAAAATCAGACATTTTCACACAACTATATGACGTCACAATAAAATCACTAACGTTTCAGAGCGGTTTGTTTATCATATGTCTAAGTTTGGTTATGATATGTCAAAATCGACCAACACGAGCTAGCATATTGAAGTGGTAATTGTCTGGTCATGTTTATTGGATTGCCGACAACCGTTATTAACTAATACTGGAATAAGACCGCGTTTTGGCAAAGATAGTGTGGGTGGTCCAGCCAGATAGAGCGACGTTCTGTGCGGGGCAGCTAGCAGAAACTAGATGCATGAAACCTAAGAACGGGCTATGTGGCATGTCTTGAGAGAAGTCTATGTCTAGTAGTGAACTGACGCAAGCTGTTGTTGTTGTTGTTGATGATCATATATGTTAAAATATAAATGTCTAAGTACGTACCGTTATCATCACACACTGCGGTCAAGGGACAGTTGCAAGGCTTACAATTCGGGAACCCATAGAAACCAGTCTTACAAGCGTTGCAGGTGCGACCGATGACATTGGGTTTACATGGACATTGTCCACCAAACGTGTTACATTCAAGTTCTGTCGAACCCATGAAGTCGCAAAAACAACTAAGAGCCCCACTATTGTACTCAGCTGTTATAGAAAACATCGCGTCGCGGCAGAACCCTGTTTAGAATTATATAAATTAAATATCAAATGAAAAATTAATAATTAGAATAATAAAATAACCCAAAATTAATTAGTATAAACTAATATTTCGTTTAAGATCTAATTGTCTTAATTTTTGCTATTGTGCTTACACTTACACTTTACCAATTATACATATAATTGGTAAAGTGTAATTCTAAAAAAAAGAGATGCATAATATAATTCTACCATACAATTTGTTATGTATTTATGTCATGTCCTATGTATAGCCATGTTATTACGCTATTTCTTTCTATGGTTTCTGCGTAGAATAGTTCCACTCCATTTCTTCCCGTGGGCGTCTTACATGGCGACTATTGATGCAAATACCATTAGCCAAAACGCAGCGTGTGAGTAATAAAAATCAATGTGCGTGCGAAGAAATTGCAGTTACCAACCTCAGTTTTGAGGTAGGTTGACGTACGGCAGTTGACTGTTATTGTTAAGACTGATATTGATCATATTATGCTAGACCAAAATGAAAATGAAGAAAATCGGCAATAATAAAAACTTACCTGTTTCATTAGAGTTGATGTGATAATGGTTTATTGCACATTTTTCAATAAATTCACGTGTGTAATCAAGGGTGTTCGCCTCTTTCACTGCTGTATCAACATAATCTTCTTTTGCTATCACAAGAACGTAATCCAACCAGACACCTTTGGTATTATTACCCTAGATGAAAAAATTATTTCAAAAGTCATAATATTTTCGTTAAAATGATTTATATATTATATATTTTACTAAAATTATATATAATGACTTCTTGGGACTTTTTTATGGAATAGGAAAGCATCTGATCGAAAGCATTCAACGCCGGCCAGATATTTATGGGCAGCGTTGATTACTTTCGTTTTAGAATATCTTTTATAATAGGGTTACATAGGCATCTGTAAGGTCAGATTGTCGATTGGCGTTGCCAGTCTTTGAGATAAATATATATAGGTGAGTTATTTAAAAAGTTTCAATATCATATTCGTTCGCAAATACTATTGAGTGTAGCTGGTTCCTTAGAGTAGTGGTGTGGGAAAAAAACTTTCAGATAAAACGCACCATACCGGATTGTCACCCAATCAGATGAATGGATGACACTTTGCTTGTCCTTCTTTTATTATTGTTATGTTTATTTTTGAAAAAAGTAGGAGTATAATAACAAACAGTATATTAATGACGTAAACTGCAATTCTAACAATTTTATTTTTTTAGAAGACAATTCTAAAAAGTAAATTTTCTTACATTGAAAATAAGCGTGAAGTTTTCATTTACAGAAACTGCGGTATTTCCATTATCCAATGTAATAAGTGCTCTACATCCAGAATTAGATGGGCAATGTTTCACTGGTAAGATAGCACCGTATTTTTGATCGTCAGGGGCTACGGTCATCTCTATGTTGCTCTCTGAATAATAATGGAACGTAAAATACATTTGAAGTATATGTGTTGAAAATTGATATCTTTAATATATTATACTAATAGTAGATAATTTTTTTTCTTTTAATTTTATGTACAACTACCCGAAAAAAAATAAATTCATATTAAAGCAATATGTTTATAAAGTAATGTAAACTGTTTGTGATACAAAGCATATAAGTTTTCACACAATATTCTCCTCTTGTTAAACTAGAACTTATTCACTCCATGTGTTTGTTACTTCAATATATTAATTTATAATATAATAAGGTTTTGGAATATTTTAATAAAGCTTTAAATTTATTTATCTACCTCTCGATTAATCCTCTGAAACTTTAGTATAAAAAGTTTTATTGGACAATATACGATTTTTGAATGCAAAACAAAATTATATACATAACTATATATGAAAATATTTAAATTAAAAGCCGAAGTGAAATGTCTTACCGGGGTTATCGGGCTGGTAGTAATGCACAATGAACATATAATCTCCAGGTAGTGGCACTTTAGACTCAACTATCACAGGTTCCGTTTTTGAATCTAGATACGTCACCACTGTGGAGTTATCCAGGATTGCAGGTCTAGTTTCACGGTTACCGCCCGTGCCTGATTCTATTTCCACCTAATAACAAACATGATTTAGTTTAAAATTTATACAGCATTTATAAGTATTTTTAAAGATAAGGTTACTTAAAATCATATGTAAACTTATCTCTAAAAATGTTTGTTTTTTTGGAGTAAAAGAACATCATCAAGTTCATCCTCTGCATTATGTACTTTTAGACAGTTCTGTATTTCGCACAATAACTTTAATTATACACTACTTATGTCTTAATTATATATTACTTAAGTTTTTAGATTGAAACTAATTAGTTGTATATATTCTTGAAAAAAGAGAACTCTAAATCAGTTATTTATTTACTATTATTACTTTGGCCAAAAGTTGAAAAGCACTATATATTACTGCATAAAAACACATACTTTTTTGGAGTCTATTGCTGCCGTAAATATTCCTGGACTACAGCGGCCATCTCTTCTTAAACAATAAGGACGTGGAGTAATGTAGTCCAAATGCCATTCTGACTCTGGTACTGCTACTATTGACTTTATTCCTGTTAGATTATCGGTATCGCTCTGAAGAAAAATATAAATAAGTAGTAATATCGAAATACCTATATGTATATGTATGCATATTTTTTTATTTATTTATATATTCACGCCTATCCCCCGCAGGGGTTGGCAGAGACTACAGAGCTCCATCCGCTGCCATTCATCGCAGCGAAACGGCTCTTCATTGGTCGCTTTTCGCCCTCGTGAGAATCAGGACGTGATGGGTGGCGAACCACGTCGCCGCCCGTAGTTTTGTATGCATGCCCTCATATTATTATTATCATATGCCTTAAAACTTTAACTAAACTGCCTGAAAAACTGAAAAAATGTCTATTATAAACAATTCGCTAAGCGTAATAATGTTCATTTTATAGTATTTGTTTCAAATTAATTGTGCTAACACCTTGGGCCATTTCAATTATAAAATATCTTTTATTTAGATAAAATAAATAAATCGAACGCAGCTATTAGTCCTGTCGATCGTAGCAAGTCAAAGAAACAAATAATATACTAAGAAAAATTTTCAATTTTACGACATACGATTCCAGTAAGTTTCCGAAAAAGTACTGATAAAGTAATTGGTACATTGCATTTTTATGCAATGTACCAATTACTTTATCAGTACCCACTGCAGAGCACGTGCCTCTCCATTTCTGGAGGAACGGACGTTAACCCACCACGTTTGTCCAATGTGGATTGGCGGGGTTACCAGACTCGGAATATATATTTGTAATCCATACATATATTTATTCCGATGCGAGGATCGAACCCGCGACCATTGACTCCGCGGGCATGGGAGTCTTAGTAATTAAAGAGTAGATCCTTGGATCTTATCAAGTTATACATTAAAACATATGGTATTTTTGTAATTTAATTTACATTATATAGTTATTTTTTCAGTAATATAATAATAATTGTGGAAACAAAAATTGATTATGAACATTTTTTTATCTCACCTCTAAATAAATTAAATTGTTTGGATCGTTTACATTTACGATCAACATTTTCGATAAATCGTCCGTTACAACTTGTCTGCACGGTGAAGTGTATGGGCAAGCATTAAGGTTTACAATTGCGTTCGATTCGGACGCATCCCCAGATTGGAACCGTATTGTTATCAATCCCTTTGGAATAGTCTCGTGTGTTCCATTATAAGACACCAATTCAGCCCCGTTGATCACAGCAGAGCTATTTACTGCGGTTACATATTCAATAATCAGGATGTAAGGGCCATTACGCTCGATTTTCATATTGTACTGCATTTCATTCTGATCGTTACTTAAAATTGGGATGTCCATTGGGCCCACGTTGTACTCTTTAAGTTGCTGTTGACAGTAAAAAATATTTACGCGATAATATTTTTATATTTAAAATTGATCTTTCAGGTATTTATCTATTAGTTACTGTATTTGTACATTTGGTTTATGATTTTTAACATTTATTAAAGTAATTTTACATTATTACAAAATAGTTTTGTGAAAAACATCGTGATGTTAAAATTTATATTCCTTACTATTTATTACATTTTTTTATAATAATAATAGTAAAGAAACAACAGGTTTATTGTTTCTTAAACAATAAAATGGGTTTGTCTGGTGTTTCTTGTTTCACGTTTCTTAAAAGTTTCAAATAACAACGTTTTTGAGTTTTCAAATATAAAAATTTTAGACCCCGTCTACGCCTAAAATCAGTTTTCATTTATGTGAACCCTTTGCAAACAGATTTCGACCCCAAGGGGTCGATATCAATCACTTTGGGAATCCCCGAATAGCGCATCAAAGATCACATACGTACTAGAAGTACGTATGTGATGTTGTCGGTTTTATTTATGTGCATTATAATTGTAATAATATTTACAGGACTTGTATCCTGTAATGACTTACGTTTTATGCTATAAAAACTATAACGGATAAGTACACGTACAGTCTTTGTAATTTTTCTATATTTCATAATAATTTTTAACGTTTCGCTCCAAAATTTTAATATAATAACGATGTGAAACGCTAATCCTTCATAACCTAGTTTAATTGATCTTCAGTGATAACCCCATTCGTTTTCATCTGAACAGTTTAAGGTAAGTGTGTTAATAGTGTTAACAAACCTCTGGCTCGCTGATATATTCATTGATTGGTGTTACAAGCGTAGTTACATTAGCAGTAGGTAAACCTATGAGGCTGGGATAAGCAAAGTGTCTGCAGAGATTACGGTCACCGATTACGCATGGTTTATCCACAAGCTTCGTTAAAATGGTTGCCTCGTAATACGATTCCGGTATGAGAACGAAGTAATCCTAAAAGATAGACAGATCTTGCATTATTAAAGTACAATGGTATTAGAATACAATAATGGTGATTAAGCTTTTACAGTTTTTGTTTTCACCGCAATTTTACCTTAATTTGTTTCGAAATAACAGAAAGTATAAATTCTGAAGGAAACTGCGATCAATCCTTTCCTAAATCCTTTACTGAACAGGGGCCTAAAACTAGCTTAAAATAGCCCCGTTTCACTCATTTAATATCCACCAGTCGCTTTTCACAAATTATCGCGCCATTTGGCTGGGGGCGTCGCACACTACGTTTTTCAAGACGTGATCTCCACTCCAGCATTCGTTCACGTAAACGGTTATCGGTTCTCCGACAAACGTAACCAGTCAATTACCACTTGCTAACTCGAGGAGCTGTGCCAGTAATTTTGGATACTCGATGGACTTTTCTGTTTCAAAACATTCTTCAGAGATACTATATTACGATATATTATAACGCGATACTCCAAGCGCTTTGCGTAGATTTCCTAGATTAATTCAAGAACAATAACTTAAGAATACTATAATTTACAAATTGTTTACTAATATTTATAATAATCAGTTATGATAGTAACTACTGTAGTACATATTTTAATTATACTAAATTATTTTTGCTCATGATTTTATTTAGGACGATTTTAAATTATATACTTTTAAAACAAATGTCTTTGTTGTAAATAGTACTATCTGTTGCTACTGTGACATTTCTTTGAATCTAGCTCTTGGGCTTTAGCGTAGTAGGAAAATAAACAAATATTATATAAATATAACTAAGAAGAATGTTTTTCAAGGGATTTTATAGTTTTTATATGTAAGACAAAAACGTAACGAAATAGACACCATTATTACAAATTCTTAAATAACTGAAGTTGAAATGTCGTTACGCATTTGCTAATATAAGAATTAAAAATGATTTTTTTTAATAGATGGCGTTAAGCGTAAGTGAAGTGTGATATCAAAGTTACTTTAAATGAATATGAGTTTCGTACTGTACATTTTTCCTTCGTTTATATCTTCGATTTAATTGAAATTTAGTTTTTGCAAACCGGCGCTATTAATGGAGTGCGGGTTGACAGTAATGGTGAGTTCTTCACAAACAAAGCTAGGTTGAATAGTGCGGAAATATATATAGGATATATCAACTCTTGATTAACATTTGTTACGTTATTATTACTATTATTTACGAGGTTATTATTTATTTAGGTATAGTCGCGTATATGTGTTTTAGTACCGATGTATAAAGGAAAAGGATCGCAGCAAGACTAAAAATTACCAGGGCCTACTCAGTGTCGTCGGAAAATTGTATGCAAAAGTTTTGATTGAACGTGTTATGAAAGAGACGGAAAGCAAGATATGGAATGTGCAAGCAGGGTTTAGAAAGGGAATGGGATGTACGTATCAGGTCTTTTCCTTAAGGCGCATAACCGAGTAATTTCTGGCGAAAAACCAGAACGTATACTGCGCCTTCATAGACTTGAAAAGGCTAGAGTAATAAAAAATGAAATTTGGTCGGTACTATCCACGTTTGGGGTGACTAGAACCCTGATTCATGCGCTGCAAAACTCTACGAGAAGTCAAGTACGTGAATCAGAATAAACGGGGCTTATACAGATTGGTTTAATATCAATAAAGGTGTTAGACAAGGATGTGTAGCTTCACCGTGGCTATTCAACCTATTCATGGATAAGTGCCTGACGGACCTGAAAGAGAGTCAGTGTGGCTTAATAATGACTGGATTACTCATCAAATGCCTCTCATATGCTGACGACCAGGTGTTGTTAGCTTCGTCAGAAAGAGAGTTGCAGGAGATGATGAATATATTGCATGGAGCTTTAGAAAATAAAGGAATGAAGATGAATGTTAGTAAGACGTAAGTGATGATTTTTTAAAGGGAGGACACTACGATGCAGTGTGAGAAAGTCATTCACTTGCTCAACTTTTTCTGCTGATTGCAGCAGAAAAAGTTGAGCAAGTGAATGACTTTGTATATTTGGGGTCATTGTTTACAAGAGATGGAAAATGTGAAAGTGACATTGAAAGGCGAGTGAAAGCTGATAATCAGGTTAATGGGGCCCTGCACGTCCAAAATGGCCCGACTGGCGGGTCATTAGGAGGTGCTTGTTCCAACTCTAATATATGGTAGTGAAAGTTGGGTTTGGCAGAAGAGTCATAAAAGCAGACTGAATGCCGTGGAAGAAGTATATGTGGTGTAACTTTGAATGATTGAATAATAAATGAAGAGATAAGAGAGCGATTTGGATTAAAAGAAGGTATTAAGGAAGGAATGTTTAGATGGTTTGAAAATAAAGAGAGGATGGATGAAAGACGACTGGCAAAAGAAATTTACGTTGCGAATGTGGATGGAAGGGTCGGTAGGGGAAGACCACGGAAAGCATACGTCGGTCGTAGGACCAAATTGCTGAAGTTTTTAAGAAAGGCCTGGTCAAGAGTACTCTTAACCGGCGAGCTTGAGGAGAATAATGAGTGTAGAGGACGCAAGGCAAGTATGCCGAGATCGTAGCAGATGGAGATCTGTGGTTTCTGTCTCTCCCTACGGGAGACGGGCGTGACGATATGTATGTATGTACAAATTGTAAAATTTTGTCAATTAACAAACAGTTTAAATTAGAAAAGAGAGTGAATAAAATAAAATTGCTTAAAGTTCTCATGTCGAAAGCATCTTACAATCATGACTTCTCGAGTTGTTTTGATAGTGACAGTCCAGTTTCCTGCATTCATCACAAACGGTGCTGGAGCGTTTCCTTTTTCTAACACAACTGTCATAAGTTGTGGTTGTTCTGTTGGTCTCAAATACACGTTGAATCTGCATTAAAAATGTTGTGTGTTAAAGATTATAAATGTCGTATGTGTAAAATCACACATTAAAAACAATGAAACTAATCTAATGGTAATAAGGTCTATCGTGTTATGATTAAACTTATAGCAATCCAACACTGTGCAGCTTTGTCCAGTTGTCAGAGTACCTCATTACCACCAAACCATGGTTGAAAATAAAAATTTATTTAATAGAGAATAATTTGTTGCCGTATATTTATGATTCTTTTCCAAGTGTATAATAAAAATCGTTTAAAAAGGGATCATTTGTGTTGGGTGGATGAAAGACCCAGTGATTATACCGTTGTTTTTTTCTTATATGGAATCTTCGTTTTATGCAATGGATACTATGGACGATGGATGAATCATAGTTGAAATAGCCTTGCCTTCGTTGATTTATAATTTATTTATATGTATTATGTATATATTACATATATACGTTTTTTTACGTATTTAAATACTTACGTTTGTTGTGTATCAACTACACTTTCTGGTGTTATGATGATCGTTGCCGTTACGGGATCTTTTAAGGGGTTAGCGTATTTCAAGACCATTCGATACAGAGACGACTTGCTGATATGTACCACATTGATCACTTCATTCTAGAATTTTGAATAAACATTGATAGTTTTTAATTAAAGCAAGCCTAAAGTAAAGTAGTAATAAATCAGCATGGAAGTTTTTTGTTATGTATTATTCGTAGGGGATTATCGTTTTTAGTAAATTAAAGCTTAGAAACATTGATTGTAGTTCACAGATCAAGATCAAACTATCATTAAGTTTTGGCAATATTATTATAATATAGAAGAGAAGAGTTATAGTTTATATAGAAGAGAAGAGTAATTTTTCTCATGAGATAATTAAGACTCAAAAACAAAGAAAATTAATAAAAATATTTCTTACCTGTAATACAGAGATATAAATATATATATTATTTATTATAATATAGAAGAGAAGAGCTATAGTTTATATAGAAGAGAAGAGTAATTTTTCTCATGAGATAATTAAGACTCAAAAACAAAGAGAATTAATAAAAATATTTCTTACTTGTAATACAGAGAACACAACATAACCCTTCCATGAGTAACCCGGGAACACTTCCTCTGAGTCTCTATACCGGACTGGTCCGGATTGTGTAAGGCCTTCTTCCACTTCATACTGGAACTGATGCAGAGTGGGAAAATAGTGAGCACGGATGGGCCTGTCGCAACGACGTCCTTCCACTCTAGAGTGACAACGACATTGTCCGGTATTTTTGTCACAATTGTTGTCAATGGAGCCTCCAATGTCACAGTTGCATTCTATTGAAAATTGTGATTATTGAATTCATTAGCACTTACTGTGAATGTAATAAAAAATACGGAAACCATATATCACAACGTATAAATACGAAGAGTTATAAATAAAATATTTTATATATGAATTCCATTCTACTAGGCACTGTATTTTTGTGTTAAAAGAGAAACTTTGAATGCTACTTATTCAATGATCAACACCGAATGAAATCCGATTTTTATTTAATTTATCAATCACAAAATCCATGTCTGTTTACAAGCATACCTACAGTTGTTCAGAGGGCTGTGGACAGCTTGGAGTTTCTCTGGTTGAATTCGGGATGAAGTTATCCGCCCGTAAACCATAGACATAGTTCTCTGAGAATCGACAACTGCTGGAGTAGATTGTGGGAGTGTAGATTGAGTATTGGCAAACGTTGTGTGCGCGCTCCCCGGTTAATTGGATGGAGAGAAAGCAGGATGACTGGCAGAAAGTAGTACCCTCTGTGAGATTAAAAGATGTTATTGTTACTCACCTGTGCATCCGAAAAGATTATTGGTCTCTAGCTTATAGAATCCATTTTGACACTGCTCGCACTGGTTACCGCCGACGTTCATTTTACACATGCATTGTCCTGAGCGGGTGTCACAGTCTCCCAGACCGGCCAGCGTACCGGGCAAGTAGCAGTTACATTCTAAAGCATTTTATCGCAAAATTATTGCTATATAAGGACCGATCGGTAATGTATAATCATCACACTATTTGAACAAAAGGCCGCAATGCCATCTGCGACGCCTACGACGTTGCGATGTCTATAACCAGCTGTTATCACTTTACCACCAGGTGACCCGCATGTTCGTTTGCTTGCTGTGATTTGTAAATAAAAAAAGTCTATGTTCATACTATATCTTTTAAAATTATTCAGTTAGAATATACCTATGTATAATAATATAGATTTATATGTGAGGGCCTGAAAATACATATTCACTGTAGTAAAGATTTCAGACTCCAACAAATATTTCTTTTATTAATGTTAGACTTTATTTTAAGTTAAATTTTAATCTTTCGAAAAGTCTTTAAAAGACATATTTCTTATGACGAGACTTTTTTTTTGAATATTGTTATTAATACAATAGTATTTATTATATACCGGTTAATTATATAGATCATCGTTACTGTGTTTTTGTCATGGCATGCTTTCTACCGGGTTTTTAACGGTGTTCTGTTGAATATGTACCAAAACAAAACCTTCTAATACGCAAAGAGTAAGTAAAAGTCACAAACTAAAAAAGGGATTATTTGTTAGAAAACAAAAGTTTCGAATTTGGAATTAACTTTTTTTCATACCCAGACTCTTTATTAAGTATAATATATAGCTAGTAACATACTTTGGCTATTAAAACCTCTTTAGAAGTAAATTATTGCCAATAATGTAAAAAAATCAAAGCTGCCCGTTTTTTTGCAAAGGTTAATTAGTATTGACCTTTGCAAAAAAAAAATGGGCGGTTTTTCTAGTGGAAAACATTGTAAATACAATGGCGTGTATTCAGTACAAATGTATACAGTTATAAAAGGGGACAAAATTTAAAGGCCGGGTCTGCCAGATACTGACCTTCACATCCGAGTGGATTGTATTCTTGTAAATTCCAAAACAGAGGTTTACAATCATTACAGATGCGTCCTTGAACTCTGTCTTTGCATTGGCATAATTCTCCAGCAGGAACTGACCCGCACCCTAATATAAACAATTACGGGTTGTGACTAAATATACATATCAAAAATATTGTGTTGAAGATAGGTTGTGTGTAAATAAAATATGTAAGAGTATTAAATATTACAAATTATCGGTTCTTGAATTTAATATTACAAACTTGCTTTTCTTAAGAAAATTTTAAAAAATTATTTAACTTTTTTAAATATCTTACATTATGTAATTTTTTAATTTGGGAAATTGTAAAAGTGTTTATTTGCTTTTTATTCAACGGATCTTCATTCTTTACAGTTTAAAAAGCAAAATTAATCTATTAAAGTCATATTACCTGCAAATGTCGCAATAACGCCCCGAGGATCACAGTTGCATTCTTCACAAGCTGGGTAGTTGTAGAATTGTTCTTTGCACTTATCACATTTAGCGTCATCGAAGTTTGGCTTGCAGTGGCAGAGACCATTGTCGTCACATGTAGAACCAATGGAGCCAGCCAGGTCACAGTTACACGCTACAATGTGTATTTTAATACAGTATCATGTATTTGTTAAATATATTTCACACTGAAGTCCGAAGTAAGAGTAATTAATTACACTTCAAATTTGGCGAAATCAATTTGCCTTAAATGGTAATGGGATACCTTTACCGTCACATGTAATTAATGCATACTCTATTTTGGTAAATAAAAGAATATTTTCGGATAAACAAAGTCACCGAAATATTTATATAATAATAAAACTGAATGAAAATAGACAACCGTTTGAGTACACGAGTGCAAACTGCATCTTGACAAACTTAGTGTAGGACGCACCCCAGCCATATGGTGTGACAATCAACGCAGAGTGGCTGGCAAAAACAGGATGCGTGGAACTGAAAATCAGGCTAGGTGGCGCTTTTTGTTGGAAGGTTATGTCCAGCAGTAAATAACCGCAGGCTCTTGTTGTTGTTGTTGTTGTTGATGATGATGATGATGATGAAATAATTAAGATTGATTCCAAAAATTTTTACGTTATTATATAATACTTAATTGAATTATTGTATTTTTTATAAAGTTGCAAATATTAATTCTAAATATATACTATTTTCTAAAATCAAAAATGAATGTACTCGAAGTCGCACCCTTCTGTATATAGTATGTAGTAAATAAATATTTTGAAAAAAGAAAACTAAAAGCAAATCGGCTTCATCACTTTAAAATACTTACGTAAACATTCTGGATACTTAAAGTATCCTGGTGAACATTGGTCACACTGTTTTCCACCGAAGTTAGCAAGGCAGTTACATTTTCCATCTGCTGAACAACTTGTGGATGTTGAACCAGTTGGTGAACAGTTGCAGGGCACACAGAGACGTTCTCTTCCACGAACTTCCATGTAGTAACTATGGTAAAATCAAAAACACTACTTTTAGTTTGTAATAAGTCGAAATAAGATAATTTACAATTCTATAATGCCAAAAAAAAGGAGAACGCTTAAATATACACAACTTCCTTAAAATTTGTAGCCTCATATATATGTAAATATATATATGTAATATATATATATATATATATATATATATATATATATATATATATATATATATATATATATATATATATATATATATATTAGGTGTACAAATAAGTTTCCGCAGTTTTTTATAAAAAATTAGGAATTTATTGTAAAGGAAAAGTACATTACGTTTTATTCAAAGTATTTTCCATCATTTGCCACTACTTTTCCCCATCTTTCTGGCAACATTCGGATACCCCGTCGAAAAAACTCTTCATCTTTTGACGCTATCCACAAATCTACCCAATTTTTGGTGTCTTCATATGATGTGACGCGCTGCTCAGACAGACCATGTGCCATCGACCGGAACAGGTGATAATCAGAAGGGGCTAAGTCTGGTGAATACGGCGGGTGGGGTAAAACTTCCCAGTTGAGTGTTTCCAAGTATGTTTTTACCGGCGCCGCAACATGTGGACGAGCATTATCGTGTAAAAGAATAATTTTGTCGTGTCTGGAGTAGTAATGGGCGCGTTTTTCCTTAAGTGCCCGACTCAATCTCATCAATTGTGTTCGGTAGAGAGCTCCAGTAATGGTTTCGCTTGGTTTCAGCAATTCATAATACACGACACCAAGCTGATCCCACCAAATACACAGCATGAGTTTTTTTCCATGAATATTCGGCTTAGCTGTCGATGTTGATGGTTCGCCGGGCTTAACCCATGACTTTCTCTTCTTTGGATTATCGTAGTGAATCCATTTTTCGTCACCAGTGACTATACGATGCAAAAAACTCTTTTTTTTATTCCTGGCAAGCAGCATTTCACTCATGCATAATCGGCGTTCAACGTCTCTCGGCTTTAGTTCATATGGAACCCAATTTCCTTGTTTTTGAATCATTCCTAACGATTTTAAACGATGTGAAATTGCTTGTTGAGTCACTTGTAGAGTAAGTGCAAGTTCTTTTTGCGTTTGGGACGAATCTTCCTCCAATAGTACTTCTAATTCCATGTCTTCGTACACTTTCGGCCTTCCACTGCGTTCTTTGTCTTTAACGTCAAACTCACCGTTCTTAAACTTTTGAAACCATTCCTGACAACTTCTCTCACTTAAAGCAGCTTCACCATATGCTTCTAGAAGCAATCGATGCGCCTCAGCTGCAGATTTTTTCACGTTAAAGAAGTAAATCAAAAGTTCCCGCAAATGATGCTTATTCGGAATAAAACTTGACATTTTTGCACGAAAAAAATTACGTGATGCTGATACGGAATCACTAGTACTTTAAGGTTATGGTGTTGCCAGATGACTAAACTTGGGATATTACGTTTTACATCTGACAATTTCTCCATAACCTTCTGGTGGGGCCATCTTTTGACAAACCGCGGAAACTTATTTGTACACCTAATATATATATATATATATATATATATATATATATATATATATATATATATAATATATATATATATATATATATATATATATATATATATATATATATATATATATATATATATATATATATATATATATATATATATATATATATATATATTTAAATGGTGAATTGACTTTAATTTTCAATAAATTAAGCATTTGCGACTGACTATTTGTGCCTCAATTTTTATGTACTTAGAGGTTATGATAATCACTTCTATCGGTTAATCTTACCCAGAGATGCATTGGTCACAACGAGAACCGCCAAAGCCATTTTTACAGATGCACTGTCCAGTTATGTCGTCACAAATCGTATCTTCGGTGCCGCTTGTATCGCAGTTACAGTCTAAAGTATATAATTTTCATAATTGGAAAGAATACTTGTTAATACAAAATGGACATATCACAAAATAATATTATTTATCCTCTAAAATACACAATGTGAAACGCCACTAAAGATATATACAACACTTGTAATATATTAGAACTTTTATTAGTCGTTACATTATTATCTGTTTAAAATATTTCAGTCGTGCATTTATGGTATAAAAAGAACAACAATGATCCTTATAAAAAATATTATTGAAATGAAGGTTTTAGGAAGGATTCTAAATTAATAATTAAACATGTAAGCTGGAAAAGACATTCAATGGTACAATCAGACTACGTCCAAAGCTACGCGCAAAATTTACCTCAAACAAGTGGCGGGAGAGAATATTTTTCCAATTAACACGATGGTTATACAAATTATGTTTTACAAATTTTATTATACAAACTCATTACTACGCAATAGACCAAATTTTGTATTGCAGCATTGACTAGATCATTATTATGAATATTTTGGATCTAAATACATTTCAGCTTGTATTTAAGACGATGCAATTTAGCAATGTTGAGAATTAAAACCTATGACTACCAGTGTACGGTTGTGTAGTGTTCGGTTCGATTCCCGCATCGGAACAATATTTTTGCCGATACGGGAATGTAATAAAACATGTGGTCTCTATTTCGAGTCTAAGTGCGCCACTTATTCGCTTTGAACAGGCGTTTTGGGTTAATATACATATTACAATACTTAATGGGTTGGATTGGGTTGATATGCAATCCTTCAGAAACGGGGAGGCTCATTTATGTGTTGTGAATAAAAAAATAAAAGGTTCTTACGTTTGCATGTTGGGTAGTTGTAATAGCCAGCTTCGCACTGATTGCAAGTGCGCCCACTGTATTTGCTTTTACACGTACAATCACCGGTCTCCTTGTCGCACACATGCGATACAGACCCAACTGAATTACACTCGCAGTCTGTGGAAAAATTAGTTGTAGGTATTATTTATCTTAAGCAATTTAAACAAAATAATTATATTAAAGAAAATAATTAAATTACAACTTTAATAAAATGGTTGATTGATTGACACTATTGAAACTAAATTAATTCCGTGGGAAGAACTTTAACACGCTCAACCATGCGCATTTTTATGAAAGCTCGGGCGTGCATGAGATGATAATCTGTACGCGCGCACACGTGTGTGTGTGTTCTAATAAAAATAAAACAAAAGTTGACATTACTTACTTTTACATTCTGGCGAATAATAACCATCCTCGCATATTTCACAAGATTTTCCTGCGTAATTAAATTTGCAAGGACACTATTGGGAAAGAAAATATAATGTTAACTTCAAAATCATCAAATAATAATGAGACGTATTGCATAATTTTAATTTAATAAATATATGATGTTGTATAAATAGGAAAATATTTTGTGTATACTCACTAAGCCATCAGTAGGTGTGCAATGTTCGCCTTCAGTCCCATTCAAATTACATGTGCATGGTTTACAATTGGGGTAGTCAAAATAGCCGTAGGCGCAAGAGTCGCAGTTAGGAGGATTAAATTCACGCCTACACTCACAGCGACCGGTCTCCTCTTCGCAATTTCCAGTTGAGTAATGCAAATCACAGTTACAAGCTAAAGATACGAATATATAGGTATGTTAAGATCCTCAAAAAACTAATTTGAAAAATAATATTATTTGTATACGAACATTGCATACACACAAAACCACTTTTCAACAATGTACACGACACGTGAATCGCCTCAGCACGAAGTACTCGCTAGTGTAACGGAAGACATGGAATTGTCGTGTCGTGTATATAATATCCGTATTGGAATTCATATTATTATTTAAATATTTTTAGCAATAGAAAAAACTTAATTTTATGACTTGTGACGCCATCTGTTGGCAGATGGTGTAAGGATAATGTTTGTTTGTATAAAATAAATATAATAACTGTATTTTGTGTAAAATAATTTATTTAGAGTTTAGTAAAATTCATATAAATAAGTTTTTTGAAAATTATTCTATATTTTAAGACTTGTTTTGCAGCAATTTAATTTTTATGTTAAAAAGATATCGTTGCTATGTTGGAGCAAATCTATTTCAATATTTATTGCCAGGGTCTTTGTTATTTGTTTACTGTCTTTGTTCGCCTTCTCGATTTTTGTTTTTATTAAGGTGATCAACTATTTTTTGTTCAAAAAGAGCACACTTTGCAAGTATTTCATAGGCGAAAAAAAGAAAAAACGATAAAAACTTTATTTTCCTGTAAAAACATATTTTTCTGCAGAGTGGATTTTTTTCCGAACAACTTTCATTTTGCATATTAAATTTGACTGTTAAAATATTTTTACAGAAGCAGATAATATTTTTACAGAAAGTTGCGACTTCTCACTGCTCCAATAATCATTCCCTAGTGAAAATACCCTTTCAACAGCAGCATTAGTGCCTGTAGTATCAATCTATATATAACTTATATAAAAGCTGAAATTTAGTCGGCGCTCATTCCAATTGAACACAAATTCATTGACTCGTTCAATTCATTACTAGTCTGATCGTTATGCTGTCGTGTTCTGTGAGTGTAAAAATATAATAATAATAAACATACATAATATTTAGTGAGTATCTTTGTGCAAAAATAAATGAATTGATATTAAATGTGTATTTTAACTGTGATGGACCCTGCTTACGTAAAAAATCCGAAAACTACAAACGCCACTACCAAAACCCCTGGCGCAAATATGTTGTGTACATTTTTGAAAAGTGGTGTTGTGTGTATACTGGTTCGTATGTATACTATATTATTTTATGAATTTGTTTTTCACGGAACATAGCAAGTTGTTGACTACCTTGCTAAGATCCGTTCCGTAATTGAATATAGAACATAAACTTACGTTGACATACGTCTATCTCGTCCCATTTCTTCCCATATGGTCGATAATACGTAGGTTGACATTTGTTACAATTTATACCTTCAGTATTATGTTGGCAGTTCTTGCACACACCGCCACCTTCGTACTTTCCATGAATATCGAGTGATAAATGTTTCTCGTCAATTTCAGGATCGTAGGTACATTCCGTTGTGTGGTTGTGACAGTTGCAAGCTGGAGTTTTTTCATATTATCAACATATTTTAATATAATAATAAATTTATTTCGTCTATATAAAATTGAAATAACTATTAATGCACCCATATTTTTATTTATTTTAGATCAGTTACGAATTTAAAAACGACTAAATTAAAAAAATAGATTGAACAAACTCCAGGAAAATAACTTACGTTCACAAGCAAACCTATTCCAATTCTGGGATATTCTCCATTTCTTTTGCTCAAAACCTGGACAACAGGCTGCACATTGAGGTCCACAAGTATTATGCTGGCATCGACATACCAAGATGTCGGTATTGCTCTGAGAATCATCAGGATCACAAGTATCTGCATGACCGTTGCACATACAACGCCCACCAATACTGATATCCTTGATACTGTAAAAATACTGCCAACAAATTTAAAATTAAAATTGCGTACATTAAAAAATTAAGGAGTTCTTTGGTAGTTATTTAATAAGCTTACTCGTCTCGTAACAGTTGGGTCCTGTCGCGCAACAGACATGAGGTGGCCTAGCAAATTTTTTGTTCTCAACAAGCGAAGCCTTACGTTCGTAGCCCTCGTCCATTCTTGCAATACCGGTGAGTCAAAGTATTGATTCGATGACGGGCGATAGTTTAACAGCGAAATTGGTATCTGTAAGTTGATATAAAATTTTTTTTCATAACATATTAACCTTAGTATCAAACTGAGCTATTTAGTTTATTTTTAAAATAGATCATTTTAGTGGCAGTCCACTACTACACATAATATCGCCCGAATGTAACATATCGCCTTTCTTAGCACAAATAAATAGTTTTTATACAGTGATGATAAAGTGTGTGTATATGATATAAATGTACATATGATATTGAAACAAGAAAAATAAATTAATATCAATTGAAAGAATTTTATTTATAGAAAACAAAAACCCTCTATAGATCCCGTGTGTCGCCGTAAGAAGTACGGCTGGCACACTATATGGTGAAGACGCCGAGTAATCGCAATATTTAGACTATTTTATTATTCATATGATATTACGGCAATAATAATCAAAATTTGAGAAAGCAAGAACATTGTATAAATATTCGACCTAAAATCAAAAAAAATTAAATGGTATAAATACGGTAATTAATACTCCTTGTTTGAAAGTAGTAGTCCAGATTGAAAACCTAATTCTGCCATTGGACATTAGACTTAGATCTGTAAACAGGCAGGTTAATCACACCGCCTAGCCCGATTATATCTTGGCTCTACTGTTAACCTCACCTGCAAATGGTTCATCTTAATAATTTACAGACGAGGCTCTGATCGGAACGGACCGGTTGATGGCTCTATTTTTTCACTTCTAATATACTTTCTCACTGCTGGGCACAAGCCTCCTAATTTCTGGCGACTAACTCTAAAACTAACCCTGAAAGCGGTGGCTTTTGAGTATTTGCCATCGCTAATTAGCCTCTTCAACATAAAGTCTGTAATATCATAAACAACAATTTTTCTCAGCTTGAGCTTGATGAGATAGGGTTGCTACGTTCAAAAGCAACTTAATAACATTGGCTAAATGATGTTAGAGCAATAAATCTTCTTAGTCATTATTTTTATTCTGAGTATTGTGATCTGGATTGATAGGCGTTGTTCTGATCTAAATTACTTGACGCACCTTTCTTGCGTAATAATTTTATGTAATTATGTAACCAGCAAAAATTGTCACTAAATAAATCTAATAATAACGTGTTAGTTCTTACCTCACCACCTTCAAGTGGCACTATTTTAGAGTACTCGGTGCTGCATATAACAGAGTCGTCTCTGGTAATGGGCTGCAAGCTCTCTTTTCCAAAATATCTTTCGCAATCTCTGTTTACAATAAATATGGATAGCAATATTACATTTCAAGTAAAAGGACTGACAGACATAAAAAAAGACATTACCATAATAAACCATGTATTTAAAAAACAATGATGTTACACATGTCAAACTATCATTACCTATCACGCGGATCAGGGACCGCAGATTGGTTTTTATTATTCAGGAAGACACTGCCCATCTATTAATTTTCTGCAATAGGTGCCTTCTCCGACGGCCCCGGAAAGAATTGAGATAATTCCGCAAATACTATTACTTTTATAATTACCAAATTGAATTTACAATTGGATACATTTTAGGATAAGACATAAAACGAAGGAAGCGAGCGCCACCGAGCTCTTAGTCTATGCAGTGTTGACTAGCCTGAGATACGATACGTACATTCTTCTCGCAGCGTACAGAAGCCCCAACGTGACTAGATATAACTGCATATGTGATGCATGCGCGTTGGTGAAAAACGAAGAATAATGAGGAAGGGGTGGGAAGGCAGGAAAGGAATACGATGGGCAGTAGCAAAGCTACTACTAATGTTCCCATATGATCTTATGCTACAGTGTGGTATGTCCTAGGACTATTCATGTTGCAGACCAAACTACGCCTACAATGTCGTCTTTAAACACGTGCTAATGTTTAAAGGCCACACTGTTGACATAGCTATAGTGGTCTATTTAATTATGTGTAAACTACTAATTCATTTCAATTTACGATAAACGTCGTCTTGAAATAAAACACTTACTGTGGTGAATCTGAAAAATATTGCCATGGCTTGAATGTTTTTCCGTAGTCCGTGGATTTTTCTAGAGCCCAAAGACCTGGGCGAGGAGAATTGCCCATTTGTACAAATACATATGCCACGTGGAATTCCTATAAAAATAAAATTGCTATGTTTAATATAAAGATTAGTACTTTTTAGAACATAGTACACATGTATGTACATGTACCTTTATAAAAATAGAGCGCTGTTTGTTAGTCTCGCTAAAACTCAAAAACGGCTGGAGTGATTTGAATATTTTTTTTTTAGTTTATCGCATTTGTTTTTTCGTAAAAAAAAGTTTATTTTAAAAAGTCTTGATTAAAGTGAATTTAAATTTATTTTTATTGTTTTTTATTCTCCTATATCTTAATACTAGGAAAATGGCAGGAGATAATTTTTGTTACCTTTCTTCCAATACTAATATATAATACCAGGAAAAGATAAGCTGCCAGGAGATATAATTTTTGTTACCTTTCTCCAATACTAGGACACCAGGAAAATATAAGCTGCCAGGATGAGATATAATTATATTTTTTACCTTTCTCCCAATACTATACTAGGGGAACATAAGTTACTAAAGATGTACTTTTAAATTTGTTGTACATATCTATCAAACGATTTACAAGTATGACCACTCCGCTCAAGTGTGTACGAATAAAAAAAAATATATTTTTAATTTTTCTAAGTTACCAGGGGAACATAAGTTAGCAGGAGATGAAATTTAAAATTTGCTATATAAATATACCTATCAAACGATCCATAACCATTATAACAGAGGTTATAGGATGACTGCGGAATTAACTTGGAATTACTGTTTCGCGCATAACTACTACTACGCGGACAACTATGTGTCGCTTGTTTGCGTTTCGGAAAGCCATCATTATTGCATATTTACACACCGGATAACAAAAAGAAAACATAGTTCGTTCTAACATCAGAAAGCTAATTAATAACTGTAAATACTATACATTTATTTGAATTACAATAAACTTTCATATAATATCTAAAATTCTAACCATACACGATGCAGCGAGTATTTTTGATGTCGATTAATTGAATAGGGAATATTATTATATTATAATATAAATTGTAGGTGAAACGAAATTCCTCTTTACTCTATGTCCTTGGAGCACCTAGTTCAGATATTTTCTGGGACCAACTATAAAATGGGGACCAATTATTTTCCAGGATAGAAAATGTATTGAGGTCATTTTATAATTTAAAACTGCGAAAGTATATTTAAACTCTGAGTAGTTGTTGAGTGATGCGCAGATAAAATAGACAAAATTGTAATTTTTCTGGTTTTTCTTTATTATATATATTACGTATATTTTTTAATTATCTTCGTGATAACTTTTTGTCCAGTACATTCATAATTATCATATCAGGTTGATTTATAGTTTCACCCTTTCGTATCAGTCAGTATTGTTAGTTACGACTTTTTATACGTGTATGGATGTAGACAGTGCTCCATTGTGTATAAATATGTCTCATAACATCTTTGATATTAGTGACATATTATCGTAGTGCGTAATGAGTAGATATTTATTTTTAATAGTAAGCGTAATCAGACATACGAAGAAGTACGGACGCTTCTTATGTAGATAACAAAGACCTAATTGACCTATTAAAAAATAACTTCAACGAGATTTGAACTCGAGAGAGTTTCAGAAAGCTCATATGCAAACATGTGTTAGATGTTTAAGAATTAATTTAAAAATAATGCTTATTCCTTAAATTTGAAAACAACATCAAAACACACACACACACTAAATAAATACATTCGCATTACAAAATTAATTAAAGTTTTGTACAAATATCGCTCACGCATTCTTATATTTCGCTTAGTTCAACAACAATGTATAAATATAAAATTGTGAATCAAATGTACTGCATTATTTCGCTTCATGTTGTTAACTTATAAATAACAATTCGCTTTAAAGCGTTGAAATTGATTGGAATTAGATTTGTGTAAATTAGGTTATTGGATACTGCGACTGTGTATTTGACAATATATTTGGTAAAAAATGTTTAAATAAGAAATTGCTTTCTGGTTAATAGCATAAAAAAATTATCTTGCGATACATATACGGTAAAGAAATAACGGAAGGATATATCACTTATTGCATAGAGTACTTATTTTTATTTATTTATTTTATAACAGAAAAACTAGCAAGCGGGTCTTCTGATTGTAAGCAACCATCATCGATCAAGGACAACCAAAATACTAAGAAAGGGCATTGTGAATGTGTTGCTTACCTAAAGATAAACATTTAAAAAATATTTAAGGAGGTAATAGAAGAGGAAGAAGAAAATGAAGGCTGGATCTCGGCACAAACCGTACTAAATGCGGGAACACAGTAAAATGTTCCCACTTGACGCCGACAATCTATTAAGAGTGTGGTACTTCCCCGATTGATCCGCTTCATTTGTGCTTGAAGAACTTCACACTAGCTCAAACACTTAACACTATTCAAATGTTATAATATTATATATTTTATTACTTTCATATATATTTTGGAATGTTTTTACATGTATGTACATACATATATGAGTTGGACTTAGTCGTATTAAATAATAGTTGTCTACAAATGGAAGCATAAAAAGTAATTATTAATTATTCGTTATATCAATTGCTTATATGGGTGAAAACTAAACCATGAAATGGAGTCTATAATTAGATTAATGTCTCTAACAGTTTGTCATGAGGTAATGTTGGGTTCAACGTTCTTCCAACATCGTAAAACAGACCTATTTCTGGAACTGACATGCCCCAAATAGTTATTATAGCGAGGACTTAAGGATATAAAGCGACGTATACCTTAATTCATTTTTTTTAATCTTAATGAATACAACGATTGAAAACTAGAATATGATCATGACAATGAATATTAGTTTTTAATACAGCTTTTAAATTTGTTTCTTTTTTCTTTTTTCTTGGTGTCATTTATTTGTAACTTGTATGTAAATCTATAAATTATATTAAATATTGCGTACTTTATTTATGTTATAAAATCACCAACTATTTCAACTATTTATTATAATTATAAATAATTTTTAAGAGTTACTTTGTACTCGTATTTCTGATAAGCCATTCTAATTCAAATCCAGGTCGAAAATAAATTCCCCGACGACATAAAGTAAAACATACATAGATAATTTGTGTATATATGTTCGTTTAACATTTCATTGTGCACTGAAAATATTTAAAGATCATATTGAAATTTGTCACTGAGCCAATGGGACGACCGATTGGCTCAGTGGCGCGGCCCTCCGCCCACGGAGTCAATGGTCGCGCGTTCGATTCCCGCATCGGAATAAATATTTATATGGATTTTTAAATGTTTATTCCGAGTCTGGTAACTCCCCCAAACCCCATTTCCTTTCCTGCCCCTTCTTTTCTTCTCTATCCTTTCCCTTCCTTTCCGCCAATGCACGGCCTGCCGTGCCAACGGATGCGTGGCTAGGGGCGAGCCTAGTCGTAAGGGTGCCGATCGTCCCGGGGTCGGGCTCCCCCGGGGACTATGGTGCCTTACCTCAGCATGCAGGGCTCTGCTGGGGCTGACCTCCATCCTCCCTTGCGGCTCGTAGGATTCACTAAAGACGAATTTAATATACCTAATTTGTCGAAAATGACGGCGACGTGGTTCGCCACCCGTCACGTCCTGATTCTCACGAGGGCGAAAAGCGACCAATGACGAGCCGTTCCGCTGCGATGAATGGCAGTGGATGGAGCTCTTTGGTCCCTGCCAACCCCTGCGGGGGATAGGCGTGAATATATAAAAAAAAAATTTGTAATCCTGAAGTAAAGAAAAATTTGAATGATTACTGTCTTATGTAAGCGAAATTCCCTATAATGTGATGTACTGCGCAGTTAACACTATTACTCAGCATTTCTTAGTCCATTAGCCGAATGGACTAAGCCAAGTATTATCGCCAAGTAAAAAGCCAAGTATTAACCAATAACATTTTCTTTTTATAACTTATTATTATTATTACACCTCACTTTAAATAAATATTAAATTGCTTTTTATGATATAAAAATATTATTTAATATTCCTTAAAATGAATATAATCTATGAATTCAGCTTCAGAATTCGCAGCATAAAGGATTATGGACATACCTGACCGAGATCTATGGTCAAATTAACTTCATTGTACTTCATACCCCTGGAGAGAGGAGGGCTTTGCCACCAAGTTTCCATGCTATCGACGGCATACTCCGGTGGGTGCTTCTTCGCTTCATTGTTCGCATCACAAATATCGCAAACCTGTCAAGTTGTATATTGGTGAGTAGACATATATAATTGTGTTGAATAGTTTATACAATCTTAAGTCAGCCGTGATTATACTTGAGATATGAAATAGTAATCTTTAGTTGCCTTTTAAAGACAGATGATATCACTGGGTTAATATGCGATTATAAGAATCTGAGAACGTGTCATTTGGATCATTTTTTCTGTTGTTCATAAGATTATTTAAATTATTTTCGAAACAAGGACATTCGAGTATAAGTTACAAGTATGTGCCGAAACCGTAATGCGGTTCGAAAAATACTTATTATTTGTGATGTGCAATATTAATATGAAAATAAATTGAATAAATATATATGTTTGGCATTTTAAAATAACAAAGGCATACAACTACACTATTTGAGTAAATATGTTATTAGTGTACTGAATTTAAGTTTCTTTATATACTATTTTTTGTGCATGGCGGGTTAACGCAGCCTATATACATTAAGAACATCAGACTTATAGCAGAAGTGTTACTGGCCTTTAAGAAAAATAAAAGTTTGATTTTAAAGACTCCAATATCATTGAAGGTAGCTGATTCTACGGAGAGTTGGTTCTGAATCACGACTTGCCCTGATGATAAGGATGAAACTCTTAACATTAATCAGTATTTAACTTAGAAAAGTTACATTGAGTAATTCCTTCGTTAATAAACTGATATAAATATGGTTTAATGAAATTATAAAACCTTTGTTGAATTTCGAAAATTTTAACCGGTGTACTCTGCTAGAAGTTTAATAAAAGCTGCTCATCTTCGATTTTATCGAATTTGAAACGAGATTTAGTGATACATAATTATCATTCGTAGATTTAAATTCTCTGTAAATCAAAACTATGAACATAACATTCTTAACTCTTAATTATTGTAATTATCCATAATAATGTTTAAACCTTAATTATGGCCATATTAATACCAATAGAATATATTTTAAAAATGGAATAGAAAATATTTTATAAACGATTAAATTTAAAGGATGCAATATTATATACTAACAAATATTTTTAATACATGCTAACAAAATATTGCTATTGTTAGCATATATTAAAAAATGAGACGTTATATTTTTCAAAGTAAGGTGAAGTTTCTTGACAGATATACAACATTTAACATTTAAGGTTGTGGTAATATTTATATCAACATGTTTTCATTAAAACATTTTTTTTTTAAAATCACATATATTTTTTTAATTAAAATATTCCACTAAAATGACAGAAAACAGCCACTACAGACACATAGTCGTATGGGATGCCTCGCATTTGGCCTGCACATGTCCGCAAAAATGCTATGGGCCGCGCCGAAGATTGACGAACTTTCCCGAATAATTACGAACGCTATTAAATTCCAGAATTGAGAATGTAATTTATCTCATCCATTTGGATAGTATGGTGCGTATTATATGAAGAAACTTAAATAGTAAAAGCGTTAAAAACTTTTATATTTAAATAGAGCATTAACATACCTAGTAATGATTTTACTAATAGGTTACAAAAGCACTTATTATAATTATATTAGTGCTAATTAATGCTCTTGGCACGTATAGTTATTCTCCATTATGCACATATCTATATTAATGTGTTGTAAAATTCTAAAATATAGATTGAAACCCATAATATTCATTAAACCACACAGTAAACAGAGTAAATGAAACGTATGCTGAAAAAAGCTTATGTATATTTTAATAAATATTAATTGACTAGAAACTGTAATTACACAAAAAAACAACCAACTACGCAAGAGCGTTATAATCTTTTGACCTACGCACTTTTTACTATGAGATAACGATGAATAAATCTTTATGAGCCTAAATCTTAATATTCATTTTCTAACTAGGGTATAGTTTTCAAAGGGAAGATATATCATCATATATCCACTATATAAAGGAAGATATTAATCAATAACTATTATTATATGATTTGCTTAAAAACTGAAATATTATATATTGATTACACAATTGTTTCTTTTCTAAAACATTGTTGTAAATTTAAAGGTTTGAAGTCTTTAAGTTGAATGTAACATGAGTAGAATGTGCCTATAATTTATGCAATAGTTTAGATAATGTAATGTAATTAATAATTGATTTAGAATGGTCCATTTTCATAGTACTCAAACACAGCACCGATTTGTTATCATTAGGATGTTCTGTTGTGCTAACAGGACGTAAGGGAGATAACATTTATCAAAGTTCCCGTGGATTGCTACTGTTTCAGGCGTTCTATCATCATATATATATATATATATATATATATATATATATATATATATATATATATATATATATATATATATATATATATATATATATATATATATATATATATATATATATATATATATATATATATATATATATATATATATATATATATATATATATATATATATATATATATATATATATATATATATATATATATATATATATATATATATATATATATATAATAAATAGATATACGACATGATATATAATATTTCGTTAATATGGCAATCCGTGAAAGAATTAATACTGCAATTGCATATGTTATACTAAAAGCTCTTAAATTAATTTTAGCTTTGCGGAACTTAATTTAGATTCAAATTTGTATATTTTCGTATGAGACATAAAGTTAAATTTTAAATAGAAATACCTTTTATATCTCATTAATAAAAAATACTTAAACATCCTGCATTTTTTTATATAATAGATTCATTTTTGTAGAAAAATAAATACCTGTCCTTGAATCACATGTTCATCGTGGTCAGCGTTGGCGCCAGCTAATTTGCAGTACAGTTCTGGTCCTTCGTCACCACATGTTGCCGTTGCGGTGATTTTTTTTCGGAGAGCTAAGTTAAAATATGGGGGTGTCAAAATTTCTGCGCACGTAACGCTTAAATACATAAATAGGAGCGTGAAGACACGCTCCATGTTGCGCGTACCGCGGCTGATCGCAGAGTGTGGTGTCCTTGTCCCGAGCCCGAGCCTGAGCCCGAGCCGCTATAGTACGTTACGGGGTTCGGGAAGGGTAGCGAGTGTGGGATATTATTTTTTGAGGAATTCGGAGAATTGATAGCTTGCGCATCGACCTGTTTGAAAATCATGGGATATAATGCATTGCAACGATTTATTATTTACTTTAGAATGCATCTGTAACGTAATAATTCGAGTCGGTTCCATTCTTGACATTTGAAATGAAATGTTAATGATCAAAATGTACGTTTTAAGTGGCTTATTATTACAAAAATCATAGCCAATGTTTTTATTTCCTAGAAATATCTTAATCCAAGTCAGTAATAAATTTAATATCTCAGTTTCGTTTAAATAATAATAAAATAAGCGTAGTTCTATTTATAAGATATAAATGTGTATAGATAGATATATTCACAGCATAATTTGAATGTTAATTATCTACTTAAATTCATTGTTCAACTTTAGTTTACGTTGCATAGAGTCCCTATCTTCCTAGCTACCTAGCTAACAATGGTTTACGGTACGATACTAGTGCAGTCACGATATAGATCTTGCGAAATATGACACTGATAAATATGTTATCCACCTGGTTGTATTATAGCTTCTATAATAGCACAAGATAAACATAAAACAATATCTATAACCCTTTATAATACTCAATAGGAAACACTCATATTACATTCATTAAATTTAAATTGGCCATCCAAGCAATTCTACCATAATATACCTACGTTATTTGTAAAACTACTAGACTCTAAATGAAGCGTATTGATGAACGATTGACTCAATGATGAATATAACGCCTACGGAGTCAATGGTTGCGGGTTTATTTCCGCATTGAGATAAATATGTTTGTGTGGCCTATAGCTTCATATCAAGTCTGGTTACCTCGCCAATCCGCATTTGACAAGTGTGATGGGCTAATGTCTCAGCAGTGGAATATATATATGTTGTGAAAAAAATGAAGCATGCCAATAAAGAACAATGGATATGATAAATATAAATTTTACTTTAACTGAAAAGAAAAAAACACCAATGATAATTAATCATGTATAAAAAACGCAGCATAGGTTAATATATAAAAATTTTGGTATTTAAAAAATAAAATAAATAATTTTAAGTTACAATATTTATTTATTTTATATAAATAGTTTCATTAAATTACCCACCCCCTGATTTTTTATTTCTGTTGATTTTGTTATTTTTATATTTATGCTATCAATGCTACTTTGTCGCCATAATTTTAAGTTGAACTGGATGTTTTAACTTTATTTTTGGTTTCTTTCGATTCAAAAACGATTACCTTACTTTCATCTTTTTCTTGTTCTATTATTTTGACCGAATTCAAAAGTTCGTCATCGCTTTCTGTTGTGCTAATAGTTATCACTGGTATCACAGAGCTAATAGAATCTGATTGTTTCGATTGTGAGCTTGAGTCAGATGTTTGTTTCTTACTTTCCTGGAAAGTTCCTGGACAATAAACAACGTTATGAGTATCAAATTCCTTTTCCAGTATTTTAAATTGTGCTTTAACGTTATCTTCTTCAACTATTTCATCTTCTTTTAATTTTTCTAAGACTACTTTTTTTTCACTTTTCCTTTTGATAAATGAAATATCTTCTGTTTTAAAGTCAACATTTGGTTTTTTCCAAGAATCTCCATATTTATTTATACCTTTAGTTTTTAAAATTTCTTTTGGTAAATCGATATCGATATCAGTTTCATCAGTAGCTTGATATGAAGACTGTGATACACTAGTTACTATTTCAATTGCTGGTTTTTTGTCTAGTGCGAATCCTACAATTTTTGAAAAAAGTCCACCTTTAAAGAAAAAAATAAACAATATTTAATAGAAAATAATTGATATATGAATAACAACAAATTCCTTAGTAGATGAATAATTAGTCATACCAATTACTTCTCTCTTAGTATGTTCGTTTCGTTCATCCATTAGCGTAGTTGTCCGATCCTCTGAATCAACAGATTTGCTTTTCGGAAGGGATGGCAAAGCTTTTTTCCATCTAGAAAAAGGAGTGCTGTCAATAGCTGTAGATCCAGTTCTTCTTCTGGTATCTGCTAATTGAAACATTTTTCTTCTTTCTTCGGTTCTTTCTCGTCGTAATTGAATCTAAAATATTACATTCATTTTTATATCCTCGGAAATACATGTACCTGACTTGTTGTTATCAATAAATCATTAATGGAGTCAGGCATTACTTTGCGAAAATCCATTACTATGTGGACAGTTAGAATTTTTACTCCGCTAAGATCACTACGGAACAAAAAATAATTTGTGAGATGTCCGATAATATGATATTACTTAACGGTGGTTTTCTGTAGAGTCTTTTATATTCGATAATGCCTTCTGTTGAGGCGAAACACGTGTTGTGTGCATTATGGAAGAGCGGTGGTGTGTATTTGGTGTTGTTAATGCCGGCCGTTTTTGGGTAAGATTTAATTTAAGTTATTTGGAAATTCATTTCCTCCAGTAAAAAACATATTATTTTTTCTACTTGTGTTTGTTTTTTTTATTTTATTTACATTAATTATTGAAATAAGAGAATAAAATTTAAATATAACTAACCTTTAAATCATTATTGGCTTCCCTTAATGAATTAGTAAGTGATGTAAGGTAATATATTATCAGTATTAATAATACCAACAATGGGATAACGATTGCTGGTGACGCTATATATTCTAGTGCAAAATTAAGACTACGGGGAAGTAATTTGTAGATTTTATTTGTTAATATATGATAAATTTTTTCGTATTCTGAAAATGGACCACAGTGCCATGATGGTTTTACCCAAACTATAGTGTAACCAACAGGTAAAACACATAAAAATAACATAGTTAGCAGAAGAGCTAAATAAAAATTGTTACTTTTTGACACTCTAAAAACAACTTCATGTGGAACATTGCATGTCATAACAGCCCAGGATCTTAGATACATCATTATCATTAATTTAAAAACATTAAGAACTACAAGGCCTGGGGAGAAAAACATTCCCATCCACACCATTCCTTGGTTATTTATTAAATGCAATATATTTTCAGCTATTTTAAAATCACCGTATTCTGGAAACTTTTTTTCTAAGTCCCAACACCAACATCGGTTCATGTTCCGGACAAATAAAGCTCGAAAAAAGTCCATGAATAAAGTACCGAGTAAAACAAATACCTGAAAGGAAATTTAGTTAATTACTT
Source organism: Baronia brevicornis (assembly GCA_031353405.1). NCBI lineage: Eukaryota > Metazoa > Arthropoda > Insecta > Lepidoptera > Papilionidae > Baronia > Baronia brevicornis. The sequence continues at coordinate 31,738 of JASFAT010001612.1, forward strand.
GGAATATTTTCATAATAAACTTAATAACTATAATATAATGTAATAAAAGTTTTTTACCAAATCCATCATAGTTAGTTTTATTAACTCTTGCCCGAACATTGTTTCCCAGCAAAGCTTAAGTAACTTTTTTTGTGTTTCTTTTGTCAAATTATACATTTTCCGGTTTTCTTCATCAATATAGGCAACATCGGTGAAAGTAATGTTTTTATATACGTCTTGGTACAAATCATTCACCAATTCACATTTACGCATGTAACATTTTATTACCGATACCGTGCAATTAATAATAAAAAACTCCTGGGTAATATTATTTTTTCCACATGCTAATGAAAAATTAAATGAAATATTTGGACAAAGTGTAAGTTCATTAATAGCTTTCGTAGTTGTTAATTTTGTATCATTAGAATTTATGATGGTTGATGTATCCTTCCATTCCACAGTTGAACTCTCAGATGAGTAAGTTACTAATGGAGAACTAGTAACATCGTCGTAGTCTTTATTATAATAATTATCTGTTATTTCGCTACTAAATGACGTTGTTATTCCACCAGACGTTACCAAAGCAATTTCGCTTTCTGTTTCGTACTTGTATATTTCATTAGCATAAGTTGAATCTCTTGTTGAATTAAAAATATTTAAAGTACTCAAGTATAAATTGTGAGTTAAATTGTCATTAATCGAGTTGAAAGAAGTCGTTAAATTGTTAGGTTCAAACTCAAAATTATTTTCACTATTATTATTTGTTTCTGTGCCGTAATAGTCCATGAAATCAATTACTGAGATATTGTTTGTAACAAGGTTATTTGTTGTTTCAATATCAAATATTGTTGTATGATAATCTTCGTTATCATTGCTATCATTGTGTACTCCTAATATACCATTATTTTGTTCAAAATCTAAGGTTTTTGATAAATCACTGATGTTTCTAAGTCTTTTTAGTTCATTTATAGCTTCTAATATAATGTTCGGAGTAGACACGACATTATATGTATCATTTATTTGAATCAAATTTTGAGCAGGTGGTTCAGATCTATCTAACGTGTCGGATGTCACCCACTTTGTTGGTTTGATCTGTAAAGTTGGACTGAAAATAGGAGTCAAAATTTGTGTTTCTTTAGCTGTGTTTAATTTGTTCATGGAACTTGCAGATATTTTTTGTTTTGAGTTGACAAGATAGCAAGGAAGACAAGGAATTTCAGATTCATAACAAGTATTAAGTACAGGTTTCATTAAAGACATACTCATATCAAGTGTGTTCTCAGGTATTATAACACTAGCGTTCATCTTTAGTGTCGGTTGCAATGAATCTAAGTCTTTACTCATACCTTCTATTTTGTTAAACAGAGCAAATATTAACGAATATAAATTAAGAAGGTTGAGTAACATTATTCTGAAACATATGAGCGTTTTGTTGTAATAATTTACAAATTGTTAAAACAAGAAATTTTGTATATAATAAAATCACCTTGCAAGCTGGAGTCTTAATTGCTTCCTAGGATGATAATGTTCTAAAAATCCAAGAAGTTCAAAAAACACTGGAAACGTTATTGAAATAACTGTCACGACTGTAGTAGTTTCGTTTTCACGCCACCAATTTTGAGACTTTGAGTTGTCGTCGGAGCGGGATACTACGGTCACCACCGCAAACGCGGAAACAACAAGAAGAAATGCTACGCAAATATTGACAAGTGCTCGAAGTGCAATAATGCGCCAACTAAAAATAATTACATCTTATTAATTGTGTAACTTTACATAAGATATTTGAAGAATATATAAGGTTTACACATTAGATATTATATAAGTCTATATTTCTAATAATAATAGAGATAGGGATCTTGGAAAACAACTGAACAGGGTGACTGGAAGAAACTGGTTGCGTGTAGTGCTTTTGGAAAGGTCTAACAATGACTGACGATGATGATCATAAGTAGTTGTTTAATATAGTGAGTTATCTTCAAAATGAATGAAAGTAAAAATATGAGTGTCAGTCATTTCTTATGTCTTCGTCCTCGTTCTTATTAGTAACGTTCATCATTTTTAGATGTATTACATTAAAAATCATATTAGCCGTTTTCATAATTAGCCCAACTACTTGGAATGACGGATAGATATAATTTTAGAAAATGGAGTTTAATTTTTTGGTTTGGCGAATGAAACGAAATTCCTCACAAAACTACAAGCAGGAAATTCAGTTCTAGATATACATATTTTTAGGCATTCGAACAGTTGTATTCATTTTTAGTAGGTAGAAGTTTTACTAAGTTGTATGATTCCGAGTGTGTATAAGAACTTACTTTCTTATATCTTTCTTTTTTTCTGCTTCCTCTAATAATGCTTCTTTGAAACCTAAAATGACTGAAGCAATGCGATTGTGGGCTGTTTCAGTGTTCCCTATCATAAAATCCCATCCTGTGAAAAGTTTCCAAGAAAAAACACATTCATCTTCTTTCTCTGAGAGCTTGGACATACGAGAGTTCTCTGCCATTCTAAAATATATAAATTTATTTTTAACTATTTAAAAAATTAAATTGATGTAATTAAAGCTTTATTAACTATAGTTCTCTAAATTCAGTCGCTTTTAAGTAGCAATAGAAAGAAAGAAATTATTATTAAGAAATTATAATAAAAATTATCATTAACTTGTCCACTCAAAATAACCATAGATGGTTTCACACCTTACAAGTTTTTTGATAATTATGGTATTTTGTATATATTTTTGTAATTAGACTATTAGTCAGTAATCAGTTCAATTTTTTTCATTGCTAATATTTTGTATAAATACATAAGATTTGATCTATAACTATTGAAATAGTTGAAGCCAATTATTTAATTAAATTTTATATGTTAAAAACAATAATAAACACCAATTTTTTAAAAATGTGAAATCAAATCTTTAAATGTTCTACTCACTTTCTCAAGATAGCGACAAAACTATAAATGTATACGACCAAGCCAGTCAGGAAATAGGCAAGCGGCATTCTGTATTCCGGTCGCTCAACATTAGTGTAATAACCATAGAATATAGGTGAGCATTTAAGAACACCTTCAAATTCCCATAAGATGAGTAGCTTCGTAGAATTACGTCGTTCTTCCTCCATTATTATTTTTCTCACTCCATCTTGTAATGGATCTGCTGTGAGGTACTACAAAGTGTGTCAAAGATACATAGAAATGTTTTTAGAAACAAATATGATTCGTATACAAAAAAATGCATTCTATCAAAAATGTTAGTAATTTGTTTAAGAACACGGATAGTCGTATTTTTAATACTAGGAAATAGTTCAAATTGAAAACGACCAGAACAATAAGGAGTATTTGATTTGTTTACTTATTAAATACTATTTAATTAAAAGAAAACGTTCGGTTTAAAAATTTTATTATTTTTAATTTTTTTAAGAAGAAAAGGTATATACCTCTGGTACTATCACGAATACCAGTAAAATGGATCCAATGACTAGGTTCACCCAAAACAGCCACCTCAGGAAAGTGAAATAGGATGCTACAACTGAACCGAAATGAGATTCTATTTCTTTAATCCGCAGTTCCCATGGTATGAGTAAGTTTGATGTGTTTGCTGCTTCACGTTTTAAATGTTGCCATTTCTGTTGGAATATGATAATATCTTAATCAACATACTACTAAGTACTACTACGTTATACAGTTGTATTTGTAGAATAAAAATGATCATGAAATTATTAATAGCGTTTTTTTTGTGTAGGTGTACAAAATAACAGCTTAATAATTATGTTTTATTTACTAATAAAAATATATCCTACTAATATTATAAATGCGAAAGTTTGTGAGCATACATGTTTGTTACTCTTTCCCGAAAAAACTACTGGACGGATTTGGATAAAACTTTAGAGTAATATAGGTTATATATTGGAATAACATATAGGCTACAATTTGTAATGGTTTTATGTATTTGTTTTGGTCGTAATATAACGAAAGTTGGAAAAAATCTGGTCTCTGAGAGCTATCTTGGCGTACGCTGCCTAAACCATTGGAATTACACAAAAATAATCTACCGTAGGATTGTTTGTCTTGAATAGTTCTAAATAAAAGTCCGCGACAGCATATATCTACTTTTTATGTGGAAGCCACTATGACCAAAATTGTGAACCATAAATTAAGTAAAAAAATATATATATTTATTTAAAATGATCTGTCACGAAACTTAATGTGGCAGAAAACAATAATTTTTGAATAGACAAATTAGTAGGATGCGTTGTGATGCAGACGACACCACGGGTGATGACACCATGACGTCACCATATACACCGGCCGTGCAAACATTTCTCGGGTAGACGCCGTAGAAGAATGTCGTAATAAACTTGTGTCTGAAGTATAGACCTTATTAGAGCAGTTCTCGGATGGTGTCAGGGGAACCTAATCCAATTCAACTCCAAAAAGACACAAGTATGCGCATTTACCACCAAAAAGGTTATCTTATCTTCTCGCTTTGAAGTCACTCCCCGATCCGAATCCTTGGAGTCGATATACCATATGAAGTACACTTTCGCGGCCATCTGGAAGAAAAGGCCAAGCTGGCCTCGAAAAAGCTAAGTGTGCTCAATAGAGCGAGACAGTATTTCACATCAGCCCACTGCCTCCAACTTTACAAGGCATAAGTCAGGCCACACATGGAATACTTCTCACCTCACCTCTGGGCCAGAGTTCCCCAGTACTTCTTTCACTTGACCGCATACAAAGTCGTGCGATTCGAATCGTCGATGACCAAGATCTTACCGATGGGCTAGATTCTCTAGCGCTGCGGAGGAATATCGGATCGCTCAGCATTTTTTATTGTTTTTACCATGGGGAGTGCTCCAAAGAATTGTTTAGAAGAAAAGGTTAATAAACTTCTTTCCACGAACCACCACTCTATGGAACCGGCTACCTTCGGCCGGCTTTACGAAGCGATACGACATTGGCACCTTCAAAAAACAAGCCTATACATATCTGAAAGGCCGGCAACGCTTTCGTGAATCCTGCGGTATCGCGGTTGTCTATGGGCGGTGTTGATTGCCTCATCAGGCAGCCCGCTTGCTCGCTTGCCCTCGTATCCCATAAAAAAATATATAGTTAAGAACGTTTAAAGTATTTAATAGAGTACTTCCCCGGTCGAAACGTCCATGGGAGCATAATTAGGCCGATTCGATTGACGAAATATCGCACCCTCATAATACATTGGTGATCATACAATCAAGCGACAGCTCTTTACAGTGTTACCAATATCTTTTTTATTTAATAAGATAATACAATTGCTTACCGTTGCTATAAGTATGTTGAAGCGGGCGTAAATGTCTTTTGTGCTTTTTGACTGTGCAAGACGTTCTTGTAGTTGGCCTTCGTGACGTTTTATATATCCTTTGGCCTGTAAATTAATAAAAAACTATAACTTATATACAGTAGTATAAATATAGAAATATTGTGCATAATTATATGTAATTTTAACTTAAATCCAACCTGAATTTGATGATAAGACAGAAACTTGAGTTTTATATCTCACTAGTTATATAATACGATTGGAAATACTAAATTATTATTTTACTGCATTAAAAATAATTGTGTTTAATTTTTAGTATAACTGTTTTGTAAATAACTATACTAACCTGGTGCACAATTTTTAATTTCCGTCGCATTCCTAGAGGTTGTTGCTTAACTGATCCTAATACCTCTTTATGTAGGTGAATATTTTCAAATATTTTTTCCTGTGCGACTACTGGCGTGTCATCGATGGATATTGCTGTGCTGATAATTTAAATATGTAAGTGAATTATAAATATTGTTATTTTTTCATTATATTTCAATAACAATGCATTTTAGCCACTATCGAAATTTAGTAGTGTTGCCGTAGGTCCTACGCTTGGCGAGTGTATTGAGGATCCCAGATTCGCTATTATTCTCATGTAGATGCTTCTGCCCATTCTTATCTTCTTGTATTTGCTCCCGTATGGACTAAGCCAAGAATAACCGAGCAAATTTTAATAAGCAAAATTTCGACGATTTCAATCTCCCAGAATGATTTATGATCTTGGCTCACCATTCACAGAGTCCACGGCAGCATTTCTGATTACCACATTGTAACAAAATTTTGTGAGCTACAATTTCGTTCGAGGTGGAATGTGACTACGTAATTTAGTGTGTATAGTAGCACCTAGTATGCATATAATAGAGTAATAGCATCTACATTATAGAAAAGATGAGTGTGGGGTTATGAGTTTCAATAATAAATTATTAATATCATAATAAATAACTGATATATTCGCAATTTCAGAACTCATACTTAGGACTGTATAATGTGATCAGAAAATGTGTTGCAATTGGAATAAGGTAAATCAACGAATCTGCTCTTCACAAAATATAATAGTTTCATCGTAAGTGGATTGGTAATTTAATTAAATTTGAATAGAACAGATGGGTATGTATAATAAAAAAAAAAACACTATGGGTTAAACACGTCAAAAGTTATTAATTTTTTAAATATCTCTTTTCTAATTAAATTTACTGTATTAGACAACATGAATATTCAAGTATATATGATTGTTGTACTTCTAAGTTCCAGGAATATTTTATATAATACCAACTCGCCAGAACTAGTAGTAAAGACTGATGAACGTCGCCTAGAACGATTCTCATCGGGAAGGAAGGGTGAAGACGGTCTTCTAGTGCGACCTTTCCGAGATCGACGAACGCTGGCACGTCGTTGGTAGAGCACTGCGTTCAAGCTGGCAGAATAATCTTCATCCTCAGATACATCTAGCCAGCAATAATTCACCTCTTAAAAATAAATTACGGTTACGACAAGCTTTTAAATAAATTATCAAGAAAAAATTTGGGTATTGTATTGAACTCTACAAATGCTAGTAGGGCTAAAATTTGAAATCTTTACTACTCTTTAAATTATGCATGGCCATTCACAGGCTCTCATACGATATAAATTATTTAAAATTAGGAAAAAAATACACGATCATCGATAGCTTCTATGAGTTAATTCGAATTTTTACTAAAAACATTTTTTATTTCCAGCGAAGCAAAACTTTTATTATTTGCCTATCCGTTTTAGACAAACGTGGAGGGTTAGTGTCCATTCTTCTAGACATGAGTAAGCCCGTGACCATATATAGGCATATATGTGAAAATATAAATTATTTTCAGATATTTATCTTGAAAATTAAGAGATTTAGTATTTATCCGTGGATTTTCTTTATACGCATAGTCTGGGATGCGTTTTATTTTCCATATAGATAATGCTTGTAGCATTCAGTTCAGTAGTTTAAAAAAATATTCAACAATATTAAACATGAAACATATGTCCTTTTGAAATTGTGACAGTTTCAAATCCTAAAATAAATACTAATATTAAATCGAATATTCTACAAAAACGTTAAAAAAATGCTTACCTCCAGCAGATGAAGAGAATTTTACTTCACTTGGAACTGGAGTTTCCGAAGGCAAGGGAAATAGATTGACACCTGAGGATGTCATGCTGTTGGGATCAGCCCAAGTCACAGACAATCGGTCCACTGATGGTTGAGGTGAAGCTGGTAGACGGTCATAGGAACCCTATTTGTTACTTTATATGAGAAATTCAAATACGTTGTGATTGATGACATATATAATAAATACAATTTTCTGATATTGCAATAATTGAAAACTCATAATGGAAAGTAAATAAAAATTTATTCTAAAAAGCAATTTGTTTTATCAGTATTAGGTAAGATGTAAAACACTTAATTGTGTTACATTTTTGAATACTATAAACATTTCTAAAGTTAACGCTCTTCAAAACTAACGGAGTTTTATATTTGTATTTTCCTTTCGACTATTATTTAAGAATAATATTTAATATTTTCAACAAATGATGAAGTATGTGGACGTAGTTTTTGGTTCATGTGAAATTAGACTTGTCAGTAAATTTGACTTCAAATTTGAGTTGATAATTACGAGATATGCGTAAATTATTAATTTCATAAATAAATTATGATTCTGAAGGTCCCACAATATTGTATGGTTTGTTTTTTCTATTTGAGAAACAAAAAACAACATTCAAGTACTGAAGCGATAAAACTAGTACCTACGCGTTCTAAGTCTCGGCTGACCAGAGCGATTTACAGAATGGTACTTCACAATCTGACGCGAGCAAACGGACTGCCGTTTGCTGGGTTTGAACTAAAGTCAAAAAAGGTTTGCCGTAGACAGAGCAATAAATTAAACGATTTACGATAGGGTGTTTTACATTGATTCAACGGAACTACATACCTACGTCGCGCAGGTGTCTATCAAGCTTTAATTACACAATTTTTAAATAACACCATCTAGGTAACCCCGTAGTGATATTTTTTAAAGGAATTGTCTAGTCTGCCACAAGTAGTCGGTTAATTAAAATAAAAATCCTTCCCTTACCAGTGACCTAAAAAACAATGAGAGTTGGCTGCATGTTATTTGGTCCTTAATTATAATTTAAATAGAAACTCGCTTTTAGCGAGACTCAACCTCAACAATTATTAAAAAGAAAAATTTTAAGATTTGTATGATATGTATTAATAAAAAAAATATAATTTCTATAAACATTGTAGTAAGTAATTATATATATATATATATATATATATATATATATATATATATATATATATATATATATATATATATATATATATATATATATATATATATATATATACAGGAAATACCACACCTAGGTGGGTGCCGTGACGGACCGCACTCAGTCTTCTATGGACGCCAACGAGTGGTAGCCAATCGATGACTCTGATTAATTATGCCTCAGAGGGCTGTCTGATTCTATATATGTATTTTATTAATTTTTTAATATTTTCATTTATAAATTTTCCATTTAATTTAATGCCCTTACAATATTGTTAACGTTTTTTAAATATAATAGTGACTGTACCCTACATGCCTTGCAATGCTATATAAAGTTTTTATAAAAAAATATAACATTATTTTGAAGCCAGGCAACTTTGTGAGTGTATCTTTGTGAATAGTTTAGCAATGCATAAAGGGGCAAACATATAAAAACTATAATCTATTTGAACTACTTACTTTATTGTCATATTTAATAATGATATTATTAATTCTCAGCTGCATTTTTCGAAATTAAATCATCGGTTTTGGTAATTCACAGATCATTTTAAAATGTGACCATCAATTGCCACACGACGATGAAGTAAGTAACTAGAAGATATGTGAAATGTTGATGTTGTTGGCCTTGAGGCCTTGATAACTTTGTTGGCAGATCGAATATACAAGGAGGAGACTCGAAAGTTGCGGACTCGGTAAAGAAAGGTGATGATGAGAGAATTCTGACTATTTGGGGTGTAACTAAGTTTACTTCAGCAATAAAAATGTCATACCACGAAATTTGGTTAAACACATGTAGACCATATATTTATCGATGCTGGAACCGAACCGAAGACTATTGACTCCAAAAGTGGTGACTTCGCCACTGAGCTAATTAAGTCATCACCGTTAACTTTTAAAAGTTAAAGTGAAGCACCAAAATAAGGTGTGAAATAACCAGCCTGTAATTTGAGAGGCAGCCCTGTTCGTTCATCCATTAACGAACACTCCCATCCCTCCCCCGTGCCACCCCATTTGCATTTATATCACTCGGAATAATTATTCAGAATGATTTTAGGAATACTTTTAGGTGAATTTATTGGATTCACTTATATAGTTCAAAACGATTCTCCAAATTAATGTATGGGACGTTAATTACTTTTACATTATAGAAGATGTAATGTGAAATCTTGCATTATATTTGTTAATCATTATTATATACAATATAATATAATATTTATATATTTATATATATATTCACGCCTATCCCCCGCAGGGTTTGGTAGTGACCGCAGACCTCCATCCGTTACGATCCCGGCACAATCCCGGAATTTAGTAAATAAAATAAATAATAACATGAGTAATTATTTTGCATACTATGATACGAACTCTATATTGTGATTATTATTGGATTTACATCCTTTTTTTTCGTACATACTATTCAAAAATCTAGGATACAATTTTCTTTTCAATTTGTTGTGTTATCAAAACGCATAAAAAGTAAATAAATACATTTACAGTTTGACTGTAATTACGATTTTCTATATACTATTATATGTTTCAGAATCAGTCTTTAACAGCCTTAATTTTAAACTTTATTAAAAGTAGGTGAAATGTTTAGAAAATCCGTAAATACATGACTTTCCTCATATCAAGTACTTCTTACTTCTTCGACTTCGTATTAAACAAATTCTGTTCCTTTTTTCAACACATTTTTTAAAAAACTGTAATTAATCCATGGAATTCAAGCGAAGGATTTTAAAGTGGTATTTTTTCAAGGTTTAATAAAGATTTTCATTTTCGTTGTAAAAATTGGTTGTTACTTTTTTACGAAACAGAGAAACACATCTTTAAAAATAGTTTTATGTAGGTTTTGTCTGTATTTAAGAAGAAAAGCATAATAGAATATGAGGCTTTAATACACACGCATTTATAAAGAAATAAAGAAGTGGTATAATACTTTCACATAAATTCTTTTGAATGATGGATTTTAATCTTTTATTTGTATTAAATTTTAGAAATTTATATACTAATTTTAATAACACGATTTTTAGCGTAGGTACGTTATAAAAGAGAATGACACATAAATACTTTTGAATGATGAATTTTAATCTTTTAAATGTATTAAATTTTGGAAATTTATAAACTAATTTTAATAATACGATTTTAAGCGTAGGTACATTATAAAAGAGAATGACACATAAATACTTTTGAATGATGAATTTTAATCTTTTAAATGTTTTAAATTTTGGAAATTTATAAATTAATTTAATAACACGATTTTAAGCGTAGGTACGTTATAAAAGAGTATAACACAAATAGTAATTTGCTAACAATTCGTGGGGCTAGTCGTCGTAAATCCCATTACTTTGAGCTTTAACTAATTACTTTGCTACGCTTTTAAGCTGTCGCAAAATGACACTCCGTTTAATTAAATCTATAACAATTACGTCCAGTTAGCGAAATGTTTGAGCAACCTTAATTGAGGGCGTTAATTACCCTACACTTGACAAGTACTTTCAGTGGCATATAAGTAATTAAAGCGCAAATTTATTAATTAAATATATAAAATAATCATCATCGTTATTAACATCAGGTAGCTGAAGTAGTCTACCGCTAAACATAAACTCATGTTCTAAAGAGCTGCTCTATTCGCAATGTCATTCAGTGAGAAAAGCAACGTAGATCTAACCATTTTTTTAAACTGCAAGCTAGTTGGTCTGTTATGTACTTATGTACATATGTACTTCTAAAGAAGAGTAATAGCATTGAACCTTCATTTGTACCCACTACCATTATTACTACTGTTTTTCCTTTAATTGCCTAATAGAAATAGCACTATATATGAATGTATCTTATGGTCACTCGATGTACATACGAGTAGCTTATTTTGTTTTTATTATAACATCTTTATATTGTTATTCAGAACTGTTTGACTAAAATGATTAAAAGAATGTGTGACGAAACACATATTCTTATATTCACAGTTCACATAAAAGTTGATGTACTTGTATAAAGTACTTTCAGCGTTTGTTTTAGTAGGCGCAAATTTACTTCTGTTTAGTGAAGCCTTGCCTTAATTAATGTATAAAGTACGTATCAAGTATAACTTTGTTATCGTTTTTGTATACTAACCTACCTGTGATTTATTTCTGCTTTTGTTTAATGGCATACTTTAAAAATACAATTAACTGGATAATAAATAACATGTGCCTTCAATAACGCGTTATATTGGATTTATTTAGTTATTATCAATATGAATTCAAGTAACAAAAAATAAAATATTTACTAATAACTATAAGATAAAATATCAGTAGTAGATGGAAAGCAGTATCTATCTTAGTAACAAAATCTATTTCACGATCCCTACTTCACCCGCCAAGTATGGCGAGCGCGGCATTTCCCAAATGGATCTAGACACGTTCTAATGTACACTAGCACAGACACTATCATACCAGCTGATATTTGTGCGAAACAACTAGTACATAGGGTTCTCCGTGCTATTTTCTTTCACATCAACTACAACTCGAATAGTTTGTCCTAAAACCCAGATTTGTTTGCTGATGCAAATACTAAAGGAAGGCTTGCAAGGCAACCGTTATAAATAGTCATTGAAATGGGTATTAATTACCTCTTGTCATTTCACAAGCATAGTCCACTACCAAGCTTTTGCGCTCTACACATACCTACATACTTCACATGTGTTCCCAAAGTGTTCCCAAGTGAGCAGACTTCCTCATGATGTTTACCTTCACCGTAGATAACGCTTTTATTGGTTATATTAAATATGTGTGTATATATATATATATATATATATATATATATATATATATATATATATATATATATATATATATATATATATATATATATATATATATACATATAATTCAAATAATTGAAGCAAATAGATCACCTCACCTGTGGAGTCAAATCACGTTTGCCGTTGATTACAAGCCGTGGCCTAGGTTCTAGCTTAAGAATTCCTTTCTCCTTACTCTAAATTAAATGTTGACTTCATTAGTTATTATAGACACCACTTATTTATTAAATATAAGAATAAAAAAATATTATTTTTTTAACTCCCCACAAAGTAAAGTTTCGTACACCATCTGGATAAATGGCGTATTCAATCGCGCGCGTGATGCATATGGCGTTTACACCAATTTGTGTTCGATCCAGATACGACATCATAGATACAAAAAAACAAGCTAACACATATGTCAAAGGCCGGCTGCAATGCTTCTTTAATGGCTATGGTGTTGCAGATGTCGATGTTGTTGGTTGCTTTTCATCATGCGACACACTTGCTCATTTGTCTGCCTACAAAATATATGGATCGTTTTTATTAATTAGATCACGTCTCTCAGGTTGAAAATAAAAAAATTACTAATAAATACTGAGCTTATATTTTACTGTGTTAATATTTATCTTTATAGTATTAGTAATACTAAGGGTGTAATAAAAAAAAGTGGAATATTAAGGGTACAATATTTTGAAAAAACTTGCCTTTGTATCCATGGTTGTTTCAGGCAAGCGATCACCATAAACAGGGGGCAGCAACTAATAGCTACGTGGCATTCTACAAGTACACCTGAACGTTGCCTGCTGGTACGGCCGAGTGGCAAAGCGCTCTACGTGCTATTGTGCAAATTGTCACCGTAAATATACTGGCTTAACATACAGCAATACGTGTAACGTAAATTACTTAATGTAATTGCTATTTGTACAATATGGGGCTTGTCTGTTTTTAGAATCCATTTCTGTATTGAGAACTTGAAAACTTTGCATATCTTAATTTAGAATACGATTAAGAATAATTTTCTTAAATTAATATTATTTATTCAAAACATATTTTAGATATATAATACAAGTAATGAGATTATCTTCTTTTTATTAATGAGGCTGGATACATAACATACACATTATTTTATTTCATTACTTTAATGTAATAAAGATTAAAAGACTGACGCTTTGCTAATTACTCTGCGAAAAAATAATGTTGTTTAAAATGTTTGCATATAAAAATACTTGTCGATATTTTTATCTAAAACGGTTGTTTTAGTCAAAAATATGATGATATGTGTTCAACTTTTTCAATGCTTGTGGCAGCAGTGAGATGATTACAATTTCTGCATTTTAAACTATATCATAGCTGTTAAACACTCTAGTTTGGCTCAGTGATGAAGTTACCACTTTCGGAGTCAATCGTCACAGGATCGATTTTCTAATCTCTCATTAAACATCATCTAATCCACAAACAACAAGGAACAAATATAGGTACCCCACAGATCCGCCTTGAACAAGCATCGTGGGTTAATGTCCTGTCCTCCAGGATTGAGAAAACTCCGTGCTTAGCTGTGAAACATATATTTATGAACTGTTAAAAATTAGACAAGATAAAGCTTTTAATTGGTTTTTCGAATCTTGGCAAAGTAAAATTTGATTTTCCATCGTAATCTATTATTAACAAGCTTTGTTAGAAATTTTTTATTTATTACGTGTTTATTATTTTTTAAATTATAAGTTTTACCCTTTTTAGCCCAATCGCCATCGTAATTTGTCATTAAAACTGTGCAAATGTTCTAAAGGGGTGAGACAATATAACTCACGTTACAACTAAAACGCACCGCCAACCTCGGAGTTAACAGATAGGAGTTTATATAATACAAATAAGTGAAATAATGAAATCTAAAAAAAGTAATAAAATCTACTATATATAGTAAATTTTTATTCACAGTTTATGTACGTCCCACTTAGCATTTTTGGAGGAATGAAAATTATCTACGATACTTATCCAAGGTTTATTGGTGGGGCATACAGATTCAAAATAAATACATAGGCCATACATAGATAATTATATTTATCTCGATACGGAAATCAAACCCTCGACCATTGAATTCGAAAGCGTTAGCTTCACCATTGAGACAGTTGAGTTTGACAATTTTTTTCTGTATGTACAGGAATAGGTAAAATTTAAAGAAAAAGAAAATATTCCATCGAATTTTGACTTTTCAGTGGGAAGATTTTTTATGGGTGAGTAAAAATATGTTCGTTAGGTAGAAGATATGTGACTGTGATTATCTTCACATAAACTAACAATAGCACTCAATAATATGTTGATAAGAAATAATAATAATCTTGGCATTTTGATTGTAGTACACTATTAAACCCGAGGAGCTCAAATTGGGAATAAGATTAAAACAAATGGGCCTATCTCTCCGGACACATCAGGGTTCTTTGAACCCTGTTATCTCGGGTTTGGATTGTCCCGGGCATTTTATTACAAAACCAGCGTCTGTAACATGTAAAATTAGGTTCATTGTTATCAGTGTAGAGGCTTATTACTATTAATTTTATAACGTAGTGTCCGTTTTACACAATAGATCAGACAAACATTATAAAGCCATATGTTAAAATGATGTCATCCATTAAGCGACATAGACTTCTGTACCTAAAACATATAGAACCTTAAACATTTTTATTCGTAATATAACATCGTATATCTTTTTTCATATATCATCATTAAGATCATTAAGATACTACCTATTACATTTTCGCGTGGGCGAATTATCAAGTTACCAGTACGCTTCGCTTGAGGGGGAGTACTGTGACTGCTTACTACAGAATATACACATTAAGAACAAATTCGCGGGACAAGCTTTGTTAGTACGCACTTGCGGAATGCGCTTTGTTACGTCGCATTAGTGGAATGCGCTTTGATTCTCCGCATTCGTGGAACGCGCTTTGTTGCTGCACACGTGCAGGCACAACCGCGTCCCCCGCACCCTGCGCTCTGCTCTCGCCATTCATCAGTTCTATATATAATAGGTCCACTTGGTATAGTAAAAGAGCCAACTCTCCGACATCACTCTCTTTGGCAGACCCATCCCTTGGAAGAAATCTGTCAAGTATCTTGGCGTCACCCTCGACAACCGTTTAAGTTTCGCAAAGCACATCCAAAATGCTCGTTCAAAAGCGGCCTTCGTCCTTGGCCGTCTCCACCCATTGATCAACGCCCGTAGCAAGCTGTCCCTCAGACACAAGCTACTCCTGTACAAAACATGCGTCCGTCCGATCCTTTCTTATGCCAGCGTTGCCTTTGCGCACGTTCACAAAAGTAAAATCAAAAAACTGCAAGCGATACAAAACCTCTTCATTCGTCGAGCCACCGGTGCTAGGTGGTTCCAGCGCAACCTCGACTTACATTGCGACCTCAACCTGCCGAGTGTCAAGCAGTATTTTAAGCACCTCTCGAAGCGTCACTTCGAGAGATCGGACTCCCACCCAAATCCACTGGTGGTACGCTCGGTCAATTACTCGCCCGACCCAAACGCGCCCCCCATACTACGGCGACCGCGCAACGTACTACACGATCCAGATGACGAAACGGCGTCATTCGGATCCCCCCACGACACCTACACTCACACGCACCCCGGCACTAGCCGAGCACTCAGCGTAGGTAACAACACTACACCGGCCGCGTACACGAGGTTCGCTCACGTACCCGGTCGGTTCTCACCCCCTAGACCTTAGGGCCTAGGGGACTACCAGGGACCATACCGTTAGGCCAAAACTCCCTACGCGTTTAACGTAGCATCATGACACGTTTAAAGTTATAATATGCACACACACGTGCACACGCGATCGACAGAACGTCAAATTGGAACCTGCGACTAGCGCAGGTTTCACCAAATCATCATCTTGCCCGAGGGCCCCTAGCCCTCGGGTACTGTATACTATAAAGCTGTAAAAGCCTAACAGGCTACCAGCATCAACATCTACGATCCAGTAAAAGAGTATTAAACCAGACTCCTGTTGCATCACTTCACAGTTAAGATACTACCTCTTACAGTACTTTATTCATTAAGCCAACCGCTCGATCATAAATAAACAAAGTGCATATTGGTGTGCGTATCCTATTTTATGCCTGATCTTTTTAAAGAATAAAGAATAAAATATTACTCTATATTATACTATCATAATGGAAATGTAAATTTTTATTAAAGAAATAATTGTACTACATTGAAACCATAGATAACCGCAATGATATCCCTTTTGTTACCGTTTTTACCTTATCTTTTGACCTATTCTATTGACCTTTTATCAGGAAGCAAATTTTATTCTTTGTTCTGTTAGATGAAAAATAATATAATTGTTGGGGCCCGCGTTGTTTCATTTTCGAATGGACTTTGAAGTATTCAAATTGAAAATATTCTGTTATTTAAAGTATTAGCAATCCTGTATTCACCAAAGCTTGCAATGCAAAAAAAATGTTGATATATCACTAAAAAGAGATAGATATACAGTTAAAAAGCCTGAATAGAAGTTGGGTCTACCTAAGCTACTCATGTTACTTGGAATGTTATGAATTCTTTGTATAAGCACTAAAGGCTTAAAGGCGCCGGATGTCTGCCACGTGCACCGTTTTGAAGTAGCGTCGGGCTTATGTACCATTTTTACTATTATACCCAGTTTTATATTATATAAACTTTGAAATTGCCAAATTTGAACCAATTTATCATTTCAAATGTTTGAACACAGAATTTGTTTCTCACGGTCCTATCAGAAATAAATACACATTAAAAGAATTAAATTAAAGTAAATTGTTCCTATATTTTTATTTATATTAATCAAAGCAATCACCCATAGAATCGATGCATCTTTGCCACCGCAGTGGCAGTTTAACGATTTTTTGATTCTTGAAGAAATCAGTTGGATGGGACGCGACAAATTTTTTAAAGGCGTTTTGTACTGTCTCTCGAGTATTGAATTTTTTTCTACCAAAAAATTGTCCGAATTCTGGAAAAAGTAGAAGTCTATAGATGCGAGGTCTAGAGAGTACGGCGAATGACAAAGAGTTTCCAAATTCCATTTCTTGTATCTTGCAGGCCGTCTGTTGTGCAGTATGGGGTCGCACGTTGTCTTGTAGGAGCAGCGGAGATAATCGATTGACCAAAGCCGGTTGACATTGAGTGAGCTTCGCCATCATTATGTTTAGTTCTTCACAGTAATGCTCATCCGGTTTGCTAAGAAGCTATGATGAATCAAACCAGCAGACCACCAAACAGATTGGTGTAGAGCACCAAACAGTGACCGTCGCTTTTCTAGGGTGCAATTTTAGGTTAGGGGATCTAAGTAATTTACTGAACACTTTGTCAAACAGATTCGCTAGTAACAATGCGGTTCAAAATTCTATCGTTACTGTGCTTGTTGAGCAGCGCAAGGCAGGCCTCGACGCGCATTTCGCGCTGGCAGTAATTGAGTTTGAAAATATTAAATATGACAAGATTCTTTTGTAATATTATTTTACTAATGCAAATTGTTAAATGGTTCATAGTATCTGTTATAATCCATTTATCTATATAGGTAATCCATTTATCTAGTATAACAAAACAATGAACTTGCAAAAAAAGCGGGCACTTACAGTCATTGGCCTTTATATGGATAATATTAGTATTTTTAGTATGCCTTTAGCTTAGATAGCTTAGATGTTTAGAAATTTCTATTTTCTTTTTTAAGAATATTTTTAATTAAGGTAAACAGAATAGGAAATTTTTATGGGTATGTTGAAATTAAGACTACGAGTATTTTTATGGTAGTTTAATATAAAAAGCCAAAAATTAATAACGAGTATGACCTCCCCTTGCAGCAATTATGGCATGTTTTCTACCTTTTGATGGTGTCCTGTGCAATATATTCTCACTCAGTTGAGATCACATGTTTAAGAGTCTGATGTTTTGTGAAGGTAGTTGGACCGATCGTATTCGCCTTTTTAGAAGGTCTCAGACTTGCTTAATGATGTTAAGATCGGGATTCCACGCTGGCCAGTCCAAATGACGAACACCTCTTACATATAAGCATCTACGTCGCTAGAACGGTGGGTCCGAGCATCATCATCTATGTAAATGGCAACTTCACTAATTACAGTTAGTGCGGGTTGTGTATGTTGACAAAGGATTTAGCAGATTTAGTGAGCCATTTTCAATGAATACTATCTCGATACGATAGGTGGTAGTTACGCCCGCCCAAAACATAACAGATTCTCCACCATAGGGGCTGATTTCTTAGGGGGTGTTTTCTACACATCAGCATAGCGTCCCCTTGGTCTTCGTACAGTAGTTACCTCAATCGAGGAAACCAGTGCTCACGAAGTTACTTGGGGGCCCGTGCTGGTCGTCGACTGCGTATATCCAGGTTCTTTGGACGGTTGAATGATTCACGTTTAACTGCTGTGAGATGTAAAATTGGCTACACCCCTCTTCCAGAGCGCTGTAATTTTACTAACTCCTATTACTATAAGAAAGATATCTGTTTTAAGTCACAATGCGGGATATTGCGACAAACATAAACTATTCTACTAAAAATAACAAGAAGTTAGTTTTAGTTGCCTGATAAAATTTTAACAACAAACCTGCGAAAAGTGAGTAAAAAGTCACAACCTAAAAAGGGATTATTTTTTAAAAAAACAAAAGCTTTGAATTCGGAGTTAACTTTTTTTCATACTCAGACTCGTTATTAAGTGCTAATAACATGGTTTGGCTATTAAAACCACTTTAGAACTAAATTATTACCAATAATGTAGAAAAATCAAAATCGTCCGTTATTTTTGCAAAGGAGTATATATGATGTAATTTTTTTTTTAAATAATAATTGTGAGTATTGTTAATCCTTTAAGGTTCTTCACTTAACACTAGATATACCAGACCAGTCAAAATGACTGTTTTCGGTATTTCAATTTAAAATTCCTACTACGTGTAATATTTTTCTTTCGTAATGATATAATGACTTTTTTAGTTATAACTAAAGAATTAATTTTATAAAGTTTATATTACTGTATATATGTTGTTAGTCAAAATAATTTGCGTTTTTGACACTTATTATACTTCAATCGCTGGTAAATCTAGTGTTAATGACCAATGAGATTTTGTTGAGAGACAAAAGCTTAGGCCTTTTCAGGTTCGTTCACAAAAACGATCGCATGAGGCCACCGCACCAGGCTCAGTTACGCGTACCGACAACATGCCAAAGATTAAAAATAATAGTAGACAAATATTCATAATTAAAAAATTTTATTTCTTTGATATAAGAAATTATATTTATAATTTATTAAATACCAGTCTATTGCCTTTTTTTTGCGGCCAAAGGGACATATATTTTGAGTAGAGATGTTGCTTTATGAGCGAAAGATTCTACGTGAGTTTCATTGGTATAAATATTTATATGACCTATAAGTATTAATCGTGAGTACGAATGTTATATCGGTTTTATTGTCTTTTGTACATTTATACGAAAAATAAATTCTATCATCTGTGGCACTGTGGTTACGGTTGAAATTGAAGTAACTTAAAGTTAACATAACTCGCAAAGTGGTTTCGGCCATGCAGCGACGATACTTTTATAAAGATAATCAAGTAACGACTTGCTTTACCAAAGATTTCCATGGCGTTATGAATATATGTAATTATTTAACTTTCTTTTTTCTGTTCCTATCTAAATTTTAGTGAACAAAACATAATATACAATAAAAGGATTATGGGTCTTCAATAGCTTCTGAGAGACAATGATATTATTATTATCTTACACTGGCTCATCTTTGGCATAGTGTTGTGAAACACGACGAGCGTCAGTGCTCGGTCGACTAGCAAGCGCGTCGACGCGGGTTCCACGCGCTTTAACAAAATGGCGTGGCCCCTCATTTACACACACTTTCTCATGTTTATGACAATTTCTTCGGCACAGGATTACTATCATACCCCAAGACTCGGATCACAAGATTTAGCGACGTGTTACAGTAGTGACGGGCAACCGCAAGTGAGTAAAACTGTGTTGCAGCTTTTAAAGTTTTTGATTTGTTCTTGCTTTCAATTTTAAATCTAAAGATCTAAATAATAAGAGCTGTTTTCATTTATCCAATTACATTTAAGTTTCTTTGCAAATATATCTTGAGCCAATTTGTCAATTTTTATAATATAATAGGATAAAATAATTGATACACCTAATACCCTAGTATTTTATTAATTTATTCTTCTCCGTTTATTCAGATTAGTAGTAACAAAATATCACTTTGTAGAGTATAATATCCACACCTACTTAAGTTAAAGTTACTGATAAAACTTTTAACATTGACGTAAAACTTCGTGCCTGATGTTAGAGACATATGTAACACTATATATATATATGTATATATATATATATATATATATATATATATATATATATATATATATATATATATATATATATATATATATATATCGTTACATATGTCTCTAACATCAGGCACGAAGTTTTACGTCAATGTTAAAAGTTTTATCAGTAACTTTAACTTAAGTAGGTGTGGATATTATACTCTACAAAGTGATATTTTGTTACGTTGATTTTTGTTTACATTTAAAGTAATTCTTATTTTTTTCGCCAGATTATCGTACTTTGTAAGGCTATTGCGACAATAAACGAGTACGTTTACTTGCCTAATGTTTCGTTATCAGAGGCTGACGGAACGGGCTTATCGCTACGCATCCGTTGTGCTGGGAGATATTAAACTTATTTCAAACGTAAACTTATAATTATTAAAATATCATTTAGTAGATTAAAATATTGAAAATTAATGATCTGCGTTAATATAACTTAATATAATATAACGCATTAAATAGCTGTGGTTCTCACGATATTCCTGTCTTGTTAATTACAATTTTTAAAATGATATTTTTATTGGAGTCATACCTACTTAAGTAGTAAATACTTGAAATAGGTTGGGGAAAAAGTTTCTTCGAATTTTATATGAAAATTTAAGACATTCTTTTTTCAAAGTTTATTTACATTTTATTGAAATTTATACGTGTTGATGGTTTATAAATAAATAAATACGTGCCATTTTGTTCGATAACTGTACTATTTTATAGGTAGGTGTAAAAATTTTGGGACTTTGATCAAAAAACGCGGCAAGTAGTTTTGGCAGTTCTCTCTAGATGTTACTCTGACACTGCTTAAATAACTCTGCAGAAATCGAAAAGCTGAAAACCTAATGGTTCAAGGAGCTGTATGGTGGAAACTCCCGGTCAACCTCTTAATTTTTCTAAGTGGCTAAAGATGTGTATGGTCTAGCGGTACCGTGATGAAAGATCTAACCCTTTCTATTGATCAGTTCCGGCCTCTTTCTCCTTATTTCTTGCTTGAATCTCATCAATTGATGGCAATAGAGATCGGAATTGATGGTTCTACCCGATGGTAAAAGCTTATAATAAATAAAGCCCTTCCAATCCCACCATATACACAGCATCACCTTATTGCGAGTTAAACCTGGTTTTGCCACAGTCTGTGGAGCCTGGTCGATCTTTGATCACGACCTTTTCTGCACGTTCTTGTTGTACGTGATCCACTTTTCATCACCAGTTATTAATCTCGTTAAAAATGATTCGGTTTCAAATCAAAATTCCCGAATTGGAAACGCTTAAACCAACTTTGCGCTACTCTTATTGACACTGCACTATTTGTGCAAAAAAATTGCGACGTTTATTTTCCATAAACATCGCAAATTTTTTTTTGCGGCTTGCGTTGCAGTTTTTCATTTTTGGATTAAAATATATCAAATTTCGTCATTAGACACTCATTTCGATAGAAAGAAAAACAAATTAAAGTAGCTGGAAACAATTTCCTAATTTGTTTCTTTTTTAAAAAGTAACCTTATTAGTGACATAACAACCAGCCAGCTCCATAGAGTACAACCAAAGAAATTTTATTGCAAGTTTATACGTACTATATGCGAAAAGACTTTCCCCGACCTAATAAAATATATACATTGATCACAATAATTATTAATATACAAATATCTAAAGTCTTTTTACTCTTAATTTGATTGATCTGACTTTTAACCAAATTTACTTGCATAACATGCTTCAATATACAAAATTTTTGTCCCTGTATTGAATATTTTTGATATTTTATTTATATCTTTCAACATTTAGTATTTTTTTATTTAATATAAGTAGCACCAATACCTCAATTGGTAAGAAATGGGGTTACGATCTGAGGTCATCATGAGTTCGTAACTTTCATTAGACTATCGATGAGAATCGTTTCTAAGCACAAGCATTATTAGCTTGGTTGAAATGGTTAAGAAAAATTCTAGCAATTTAAACTATTGGTACTCTTTAAAAAATACATGTCTATGGGCAATTGTTATTCCTTCAGTATTTGCAACATTGCGTAGGCGCAAGGCGTAAAGTAAATTTTCATAAAATTTAGATATATTATAAATGATTAGAAAAGTACTCTGTATATTTTAACATTTAACTTTAATATTTATTTAGTTTATTAGGTGTAGCTTTAAATTTACGTATAATTACAAAATTACGTGATATAATGTTATGTTTGGTTAACGGTACCTGGAATTCTATTTGCCTCCCAAACGTAATGTTTAAGCAATATACAAAGACAAAGAAAAAAGTTGTCAAAAGATATTAATGATTTTTTCTTGGAATCAAAGTTGTTCCAAAACAAAAAATAACCTACTGATACTTACCCAGCTTGTATTTTTTTTCAACTTTGAGCCCTTGTTCTTTCGGTTTCTGGATGAACGATAAATCCACCACACTTGTCTAAGAATCAGCCGGTTTAGCACCTGGACTCGTATAGAATACCTGAAACACATACTTCGCTACGCAATCTTAATGTTTTTTTCATAAAAGTAATGTTTCTTCGTTTTATACCCTTCTATGGCTACAGTAAATTTCCTCGTAGTAAGCTGGCTTGATAAATGCCAGTTTAACAGATAAATAATATTCATGGTTTCCATTTCACACACTTCAACAATTAAAAAAATAAAAATTAAACAATTTTTATTTTTTAATTTTTTGAAGTATAATTTATTTGAAAGGTATAGTTTAGTTCGCTTATATCTTTTTAAAACTACTCTGCTTTTGATACAACAATATGTGGTTCATGGGAATAAATTATAATTATTATTCAGTTTATAACAATCAATGCAGCTATAAAAAGTACATTGGCCTCTCTCTATATTGACATACCCCACAATTGAGTAGTGTTGTCGTAGTCCCCACATATTATAATTCAAAATATATACATAATAAATATATCCTTTGCAAAAAACGGGCACCTTACAGTCATTAGCTAACTGGCTACGGCTTAGATGACTAGAAATCTCTTTTTTTTAGAATTTTTTTAATACTTAAATCCTAATATCGGATTGTATTGTAACCAAAAATCCATGTGAAAATGGACAAATGTATGGGTATAGTATAATTAGGGTTACGAGTGTTTTTATGGTACTTTAATAAAAAAAGACATTAAAAAAATAAAACTAATAACGACTACGACCTCCCCTTGTAGCAATTACGGCATGTAATCCTCTTGACATGTTTTCCACCAGGTTTTTGATAGTATCCTGTGGGATATGTTCCCACTCAACCGAGATCACTTTTTAGTAGATACCAAACTTGCTCAATGGGGTTAAGGTCGGGGCTCCACGCTGGCCAGTCTTTAAAACTAAATTATCTATAATATAACTCTTTAGAATTAAATTATTATCAATAATGTAGAAAAATCAACACCGTCTTTTTTTGCAATTTTTAAAAATCACAAATAATTATTATTTTAATAACTAAAT
The DNA here is from genome assembly GCA_031353405.1 of Baronia brevicornis. NCBI lineage: Eukaryota > Metazoa > Arthropoda > Insecta > Lepidoptera > Papilionidae > Baronia > Baronia brevicornis. The sequence goes on from JASFAT010001612.1 coordinate 55,949, forward strand.
ATATTAATACTCGCTTGAAAAATAAAACTGCAATAGTCCATTTTGAAAAATTTTGATTTGTAATTACTTGTGATTTGCCATTGTTTAGCAGTGCAAATAGAAGTGAAAGAGGATACTTCTAGATGGATAGAGGATATATTTATGACATTTCATTTAAGCCTCGTAAATATTTTTACGACCGTTTTAGATTGAGGACCTCGAACTAGTTTTGGTCGAGGGAAAAAAAATAAACAAGAAAGTAATCAGTTGAAAGGTTTTCGTTTCAACATTAAAACTATGCATTGGCATAGCTGAGAAAATATGTTATATTTAATTTCCACTATTGAAATAATTTTCATGTCAAACATCTGAATTAAATTGCGTGACTAAGACAAGCTTTGTCGGTGTGGAAGAAGTGAACGTCCTGCACAACGCATGCTCTAAATATAGGGTAGTGCTATTTTAGTGGTTAAATTTAACATGTGCGCTGAAAAATGTCTACTTATTTCCGTATTAACTTAACAGTTTGATACTTTAATAAATAATCCCCGCACGATTGACGTATGTGTATATCATAAATAATATTGTATGATATACATATACGTTAATCCTGCGGGATCTCAAACAGACGGAAGAGGGAAACATTTAGAATATTTCAAAACATTTTCATATATAAGGAGAAATCTTTATAGTATGATGATAATGTCTTCCCAATTGAGGTTAAGTAAATGAAGTTTTTATCGTTAACAAAATATATATACGGATAAAATTTATGTTTAGACAAAATTATTGGCATAATTGATTTTATTCAAAAATTTCATTATAATTAGCTTGTAACAAGTTGAAAAGATTAGCTCTAGCCGAAAGCTGAAGGTACAGTCTTGGACTTCTATCGAAGGGGAAACTGGTTTATTTTTTGGATATTAGTGTTAACTTTAGGGAATTGTAATTAATTAGCATTATGTGCTGTATTCAAAAATTAAAACGCAGGATTTAAATAAAATGGTAAATATACATATGTATACGTTATATACACGCGATAACAAGACAAAAGATATTTCAAACACTGTTGCTATTATAATATATTAGGGTTAACGTTTGAAAGTGGATTGCTATGGTAATTTACCTTTTATCTCGCCGTTAACTATTTATTTTTATTTTATAACAAAGAGATTTTTTTGATAACTGTTTCCAATTTCCTTTTATGCCAGTAGCAAAGAAATTTTGAAAATTGAATTAGTATATGAGTTGGGTAGCGTAGATTTCTGTGTTTCAGGTTATTCATCAAAATTGCCTGTCCCAATGCACGTGCCGCCTTTCAATGTCCCCATATAACTCATTACGTCCAGTTAATATATTTTAATGATAAAAGCATACAACATTTAAATAAACCGACTTATAATTTACAGAGATGTATACCAGAGTTTGAAAATGCCGCTTTTATGGTACAAATGGAGGCCACCAATACATGTGGAGATAACGGTGTCAAGATGTATTGCATACAAACATCGGCAGGTAGCTCCTCTGGAACAAGGTAAAAAATTATATTGCGTAAAGTAAGTATAGTTCAAACGGCTTTATTTTTATACGCGTCACAAACTTTCTTTTTTAATTTAGGTTTTTGGTATTGGTGGCCAATACAGAAAGAACTATTACAGCCTGTCCTACAGTTTTCAGACAAAAAACAAGTTTTATTTTCGTCATACTAAATTATAAAAGATGGATTTAAAAAAAGAAGTTTTATATAAAGTAACTTAATTTTTCAATTTTACTTCAATGCAAAATGATTTCTAGAAATGTTAAATCACAAACCTCCTTTTTTGATAAAGGGTTTTCGTAATATTTTCTTGTAATTGGTAAAAATATTTTTATAAAAAAAGACATTTTTGATTTTGCTAAGAAAATATGACTCACATAGTCCAATGTTAGAATCGAACCCGACACTCCAAATCGTAAGCTCAATCTTAACCGATACTGGTAAATAAAAATTATTGAATAATAAAATCCAGCACGTATGCCTTGATGTGCAATTTAGTTCTGAATGTCACAAAAAGTGAGTTACAAGAATCTGAAACCACTAAATCATTAAACTTTCTATATAAAGTTTTCAAAAGATTCTGAAGTATAGCACTCATAATGTGGGTTTGGAATGTATCCTTTATTTTTTTGCTAGGTCTTGTGACTACTGCCAGGCCGGCCAATTTTCGAGTTATTTTCTCACGGACTTGCATTATGAACAAGACAATCAGACATGGTGGCAATCGGAGACGATGAAGGAGGGAATACAGTATCCAAATCAAGTTAATTTAACATTGCATTTAGGTAAGATGAAAAATTGTCGTTTGTATGTCATCATTTTTTCTTAGTATTAAAACGTATCCCTTTTCTTAAATCTATATTTTTAGCTTTAGCTTTTTTATAGAATATGAAGGCAAACGAGCAAGCGACACGCTTAGTGCAATGCTATCATCGCTCATTGACACCATAGCCGTTGCAGAAGTTTTTTTAAAGGCATTGAAAGATTAGTATGACTTAGTAAAATGACGGCATAGGTTAGTAAAAATCTATGCGTACAATATGTACTTAGTGCTGGGCTTAGATTTTTTACCTTTTAACTTTATTATTAAACAGACTCCTTTGAAAAAAAACGGGCACCTTACAGTCGTTGGCTTTTCTATGGATAGTATTAATATTTTTTGTATTAGTTTAGATGACTAGTAATTTCTTTTTTAACACAACTCCTAGAATCGGTGTTTGAGTCAATGTGAACAGAAATCCGTGTGAAAATGGAAATTTTTATGGGTATAGTGAAATTAAGGCTACAAGTATTTTTATGGTACTTTAATAAAAAACATGATTACAACAATAACGAGGTCATAACCTCCCTTTGCAGCAATTACGGCCTATAATCATCTTGGTATGCTTTCCACCAGGCTTTTGATGATACCCTGTGGAATACGTTTCCACTCAGCCAAGATCATACGTTTAAGCTCCCTGATATTTTGTGGAGATGGTTGAACAGATTGTACTCGCCTTTTTAGAAAGTCCCAGGCTTGCAAATGGGGGTAAGGTCGGGAGTCCGCGCTGTCGTGACAATATGTATTTATATATGTATTATGTTAAACTTAAAATTGAGAAACAAAAATCTTTCTTATTTACAGGAAAAGCTTACGACATCACATACATAAGAATTGTGTTCTATTCACCAAGACCGCAGAGTTTTGCAATATACAAAAAAAGAAGTGAAGATTCTGTCTGGGAGCCTTATCAGTATTACAGGTATTTCAAAAATAATATATCAAAATACTCAAATAATTAGAAAGAATACGAATTAGAACTTTGAGAAGAGGTCGTGCGTATATCTTTTTGTTGGATATTGTCCAGAATAAAAGGAAAATATTTTATATATAATATAATAGTTTGACAACAATTTACAATTGACAAAATCAAGTGTATCAACATAACCGTAGGGAATTTCTCAAATTACAACAGTGACCTTGTTTTTTTATTTCATTTTCATAATCTTATATTATTATAATAATAA
>JASFAT010000121.1:0-27493 GCA_031353405.1 Baronia brevicornis
TAATATTAGGTGTACAAATAAGTTTCCGCGGTTTGTCAAAAGATGGCCCCACCAGAAGGTTATGGAGAAATTGTCAGATGTAAAACGTAATATCCCAAGTTTAGTCATCTGGCAACACCATAACCTTAAAGTACTAGTGATTCCGTATCAGCATCACGTAATTTTTTTCGTGCAAAAATGTCAAGTTTTATTCCGAATAAGCATCATTTGCGGGAACTTTTGATTTACTTCTTTAATGTGAAAAAATCTGCAGCTGAGGCGCATCGATTGCTTCTAGAAGCATATGGTGAAGCTGCTTTAAGTGAGAGAAGTTGTCAGGAATGGTTTCAAAAGTTTAAGAACGGTGAGTTTGACGTTAAAGACAAAGAACGCAGTGGAAGGCCGAAAGTGTACGAAGACATGGAATTAGAAGTACTATTGGAGGAAGATTCGTCCCAAACGCAAAAAGAACTTGCACTTACTCTACAAGTGACTCAACAAACAATTTCACATCGTTTAAAATCGTTAGGAATGATTCAAAAACAAGGAAATTGGGTTCCATATGAACTAAAGCCGAGAGACGTTGAACGCCGATTATGCATGAGTGAAATATGAATATCAATAAATTTAACTTATAATTGTACTTACCGATGCACAAAACTTCTTCCTGATGAATCGCAGAATAATAAAATCAACCTTTTATCACAGAACACAACGTTTATTATATAAACAAATTAGCAACTTTTTTGGAGCATAAACTACGTTTAGTTCAACCGATGATATTCAAACATATTTTATTTTACCTTTTGCCTAACTCCACGTCAAAACATAGTTTGCTACTCTAAAAAATGTTCCTTAAAAAACATAAATAAAATAGTAGATTTACTAACGAAAATTATTGGAAATTATGGTATAAAGAACTTTCCTGGTTTTATGTTTATTCACCCTGCGATCTCTATTAACCATTAAATAAAAAGTTATAAGACGGGCTCAAAAGGACTTGAACCCAGAGCCGTAAAACCATTAAAAGTAAAAAAATAATAAGTTATAAATTGCTTTTCTATAATCAGTTGATCGTTTTTTAGGATTTTTAAATATATGTAACGCTATTATAAATGAGTGAGGATATTATTAATAACAAAGAAATTAAATCTGTGACAGCAGACGATGATAGTCGAACTAAAAGTAAACAAAAATTCAGAACAAGGAAAAGAAAACGGTATGTAAAATGGTATTGATTTTATTACGACAAATATGAAAATAATTTCTTTTTTACAAATAAAATTGTGTTTCTAAATAAAATAAAAATTGACTATATCTAGTCTGTAATATAAATAACTTATTAAATTCGTCAGTCAGAAATGCTTTAAAATAACAGATATGACCAGAGCTTGAAATTCCAAAATTTTTAGCAGCTGTTACGTGAGTTGATTTTGATATCAACAAGTATTTACAAACATTAACCATATTTTACTGGTAGTACTAATTTTATATATTAGTATTATGGAAATATAATTTTAGTACATGTACTATTATCATTCATGGATGTGAGCTGTTTATATAAAAAAAAAGACCTGAGATACTTATCCTTAGTTCAGGCACTAGCTTGCCATGTAAGAATTTAATAAAAAGAAAACAAATAATGAGGACAGGTCTAAAAATATTTTTTAATTATTTTTTCTAATTGGGTGCAATAATTAATATTTTATAAATATAATTAATCATAAATCTTATAAAGCTTTTTCTTAAAATAAAAATAAATGAGTAAGACAAATACAAATGAGTTGTGTACCTTAGAGTGAAATGTCAGTAACGGAAATCAAAAAAGGAAATAATAGTTAATAGAAAGGGGAGAACAGTTAGATCTCAGAGATTTTGTACATTTTGCGGGATATTCAGTTCTGCTGTCACCTCACATCTAAGAAGCTAAGTGTACTCAGTAGAGTAAGACAGTATTTTACACTAACTTATTGCCTACACCTTTCACACTTGTACAAGTCAGGCCGCACATGGAATACTGTTCTGATCTCTGGGCACCTCAGTATTAGCTTCTTCCTTCTGAGTGCATACAATGTTAGACTATTTGTATTGTTGATAACCAAGATCTCAACAAACTAAACATATTTTTATAGAAACTTCTTTCCATGCACCACTACCTTGTGGAACCGGCTTCTTTCAGCCGTGTTTCTGAATATTGAAACCTTCAAAAAATAAGCCTACACTTTTCTTAAAAGGCGGCAACACTTCTGTAATGCCTATAGCACTGTGGATGTCAATGGGTGGCATTGATTGACACCTGCTCATTTGCTTTTCTATCCCATAAAATAAGAGAATTTATCCCTAATTTTTAAGATAAAATAGTTTTCATTAAAAAACTGTTATTTAGGATTAGATTAAAGAATACTGCAAGTTGTTATAACTGTATTTATTATCACAAAAAAATTGTTGACAGTTTATTATTCAAAAACAAAAAATGAAAAAACACATTGTTAATTACAGAAAAGATAGTTCCGAGGATGAAAATACTCTTCCAGAAAATGCACTAGAGTTGGAAAAGAATGTCCATGCTTCAGCTATAAAAAACAATTTGGATGATGCTAGTGTAAAGAAAATACTTAAGGTTTGATATTCTATTGTGTCACTCTTTAGTGATCAGCATTATTGTAATATATATATATATAAATATATATACATATATATGTATATATACACATATATGTGTATATATATATATATATATATATATATATATACACATATATATACAAATATATACACATCAGAAAATTATTAAAATGGTATGGATGTTGGCAATGCTTGTGTGGATCATCATACATTTTTCTGGAAAGGAAAGATAGTAGTTCACTTTTAATTAAATGTGTAGAGTGGAATTGTTTAATATCCTAAATAATGTGATTTAATTTTGATTATAGTGGTTATAATTTATATTTCCAGAAAGTAGTAACTAATGATCATGTATTGGCACTGGTGAAATTGAAGGAGGAAGAAGAAGAGCAATCCAAACTAGATCAAAAGTATGAGCCAATAATCACTAGAGCTAAAGTTAAGTAAGTTTCATATAGTTTTCAAGTTTCAGTTATATGTAAAAATTTAGAAACTATTTCATATTAATACATGATGGTGACCAAGTTTTGTGTTTGATTGATGAATTATTCATTTTCAAAACCAAGGAGTGATAAATTTTCTTGACCTACAGATATTTGTCAATATTATTTTATAAGTAGGCTGTTGAAGGCTTCATAAATGGATAAAGTTATGTTTGTGTGTTCAAATTGTGATTTAAAAATATCAAAATATCATGGTAAATATTGAATACTATAAAAAGTGTGTAATTTTTTAGTATGTCCTATGATTTAAGCCGAACAGATTTATTTTCCACCTTAGGAACAGCAGTCCACTCTGACTTGTATTTGTCCTCTGTACTGAATGTCTATAAATGACATTGATTGCTTTCCATCAGGTGACACACCTGATTGCTTTGTTTTCATATCCTTTAAAAGAAAAATATGTTTCAAATGTTTTTCAAGTCCCTGGTTTTAAATCATGAAATATGAAAGATATTTTTAATTGTTATTTCTGGCTTTTTAGGGTTTTCTGATTACAATTACTGTTTTATAAAAAAATAACAATCAACAATTCTCAAATCTTTTGTTGCATGACAAAAAGCACATTTGTCACAATTATGTTTACATTTATTATTATCCTTGTTTTGAAAACATTACATTTATTACTGTCCTTGTTTTGAAAAATATTAACATTTGTCTAATATTTATGTATTACAGGGATAAGGACTACAAGCTAGCACCATGGAATGTAGAAAACATAGAATTAACTCCAATAAAGCACATTCCTGTAAAAACTGCGCCGGAGGTAGTAGCTCTCATAGCACAGGAACTTCCTGAAGATGAGGATGACGAAGAGTATCAGCCAACGCATGATGATGTTATGGTAACCAAAAACACGTAACCATATTTTTTGTAAACGTTAACTGTTTTTTTTATATGTTAAAACATTAACACAGTAGTCATAATACAGAGTTAATGATTATAATTAGAAATAGAATTGGGCACTTTTCCATTAGCCGAGCGCAAGCGAAAAATCGCCAAATAATGTAGAATTCCACAAATTTTTTCACAACCTAACCTAACGTTTTTTCTCCATGTAAGAAAACCTAACCTAACCCAAAAAAATTGAATAAATTCAGAGAATAGAGCATTCTCCTCAAACATTCCCCTTATGGTTGTAAGACACTTTTGGAATTTTACATTATTTGGCTATCTTTCGCTTGTTAGGGTTAGGTTAGATTTATTTCTTTTTACGTGGGGAAGAAAAAAAAGGTTAAGTTAGGTTGTAAGAAGTGTGGCGGAATTCTACATTTGGCGATTTTTCGCTTGCGCCCGGCTAACGGAAAAGTATCTAAAATTGTTAACATAATAGTTTCGTGCAAATATCCATAGGAGTTTAGAAAGGCAGTGATTTTATTTATATATAATATATATAAATAAAATCACATATATAATATATAATTTTTTTATATATTTATATAGTTTATATATAATTTTTTTATATATGTATATAGAGTGATGATGACCAAACAGACACAGAATCGCTACCACGGACGCCCGTTACTGAGAGAAGACCAAGTGTGACAAGCCCAAAACTAGTTAATGATGGACCATTTAAAATTCCGCAAGTAAACTTTTGCATATATCATTAAAAATAGTGGAACATTGCAAAATACATTTTACAATCCTTACGAAATACAACTTATACAAATAATATATCTATTTCATACAACAGGATATCACACCTCGAAAAAAGGCAAATCTAGAAGAGGAAGCAACTATAGCTTTGCGGACAAGATCTAAACTTAGTCTCTCGGCGACTCCGATAGAACACATTGAGAGTTCATTTATACCTCCTGATGATATTCCCACTGTGGATGTAGATGATCCTGTCTGGAATGAGTTTTTAGAGGGATGTTTGAATCCAACCTCCAATGTGAGAAATGAAGATGATGATGATACTGATCCTGAATACAATGTTGCGGCAGACCAAGATGATCGTAAGTATAATGAGTTTTATAATTATAGCTTGTTTCGGGCTTCTGCCAAATTTTAGCGAAATCGGCCTGTAAATGATGATTTAACTTTGTATGGCGGCCATCTTATTTTCTGCCATTTCGTTTTTTTTCTTCACACATTTATATTGATTTATCAAAGGTTAACTTTATAAATTATATTTTCATATAATTTGCATTAAGTAGATGATGAAGATGAAGATGCATTAGAAAACAGCATAATCAAAATATCAAAAAAAGAAATAGATGGATTATTACATGAGTTATTAAGTATAATGCCAGAAGCTACAGATGATGAGTTACTGGTCACTGATGTTGGAACTAATGAACTTAGAGAAAATGCGGACCATGAACTTGGCGAAAACAAACAACTTGAATTTGTTGAAGAATCTAAATATAAGCTTGGTGAAAACACTAATCATGAACTTTATGAAAACACTAAAAAAGTAAGTATCAAAAGTTATGTATGTCTTTTCCATGTAGGTAGTCTGCTCCACATTTTTAAATTTATTGAGACAATAACGCTATGCCTAGAATGTCTTTAACCGTTTGAGTGTAGTGAAGCGCGATAGCGCTGCTTAAATGTTGCACTAATTGAGAGGGATTGTGTTCATTAAAGTAAAAATTGTTTTTATTTTTTTAAGATAACAGTTATACGAAAAAATGTTTCGAATAATGCTAAATTTGCACAAGGTTATCCAAAATATTTCAAAAATAACGATATACTTATGTGCTCTTACGGAGACAAAAAAATCAAAAAAAAAATCTGCTATATTAATCTCTACAAATTGTACAACAACACATTACATAACCATTGCAAAGAAGAAAAGAAATAGATAGATATATTCTTTATTGTACAACAGAAACAAAGTTATACAATTATCGCGATCTTGCCGCTAATAGCAATATGAAAAGGAAACTTAACAATATAAAAAGGTATACCAATTACTCACGATTATAACAGGCTCATGAATGGCGTCGATAAATTTGACAAAATGTTATATACATATCTCGGCGAAAGAAATTTTTTTTCTAAAAAATTATTTTTAGAAAAATTAGAGTTAATTATTGGCGTTTTTATTATTATTTTTTAAAAAGACTTTTTAAAAAGAATATAAATAAAATAAAATTTCGTTTTGAATGGGGTTCAAATCCAGAACTCTTGAATTAAAAGTTAGGTACTCTGACCCCTGGTATTATTGTATTTTTACAAAGTAGGTATATGTTTAGGATATGGATTATGTGAATTTAATATTTTTTTTTTTTTAAGGAAGAAAAACCACATTATGAAGGAGAAGAAATAGTAATAGTTGATGAAAATAAAAATAGGACAGATAAGAATACTTTGACGCAAGGCAATAATAGTCATTATTCAATAGACAAAAATAAATTAATAGATTCAAATGAAAAAGATTGTACAGAAAAATATCAGAAAAATGAAATAAGTTCAAGTTTTTTGTAAGTTTTGACTGTCTGTTACACTTCATGCAATTCCAGATGCATTCAGTTCCGAATTCCACTGATTTTGGGTTAAAATATGTGTTGAAGTCAAAGTTCAGTTACGTCAATAACGATTTCTTTTAGACAACGGTAGGATGAACACAATGTTAAAAAGATAATTTGATTTAGTTTGGATACATTACCATTATAATTATAGAAAAGAAAGAAAAAAAATATTAATAAACAAAGATAATAAAACCATAAGCAAAATATATAAATATATACATGCATACACACACGCACGCACGCACGCACGCACATATGCACGCCCGCACATATGCACGCCCGCACATATGCATGCCCGCACATATGCACGCCCGCACATACGCACGCACGCACAATACGCACGCACGCGCACGCGCACACGCACGCACACGCACACACGCGCACACGTACGCACGCGCATACACATATAAATATAGGTTAACCGTAAATAATAAACGAAAACATACAAAGATATATATAAAGATAGATAATGACTTTTGACCAGCTTTTTGAAAATTAGGAGAGACTTCGTTTATCTCACCTCTAGCGGCAACAAATTCCACACAAAGCGAGTCTTGAGATAAGAGGGGTGGGTAACAACGGTTAAATAAAATAGAGTAAAGAAGAGAGAGTATGTGAACATTCCGGGGAAGGCGAATGGGGAGCCACTTGAGCTTAGCGCCGAAATTCGAAACATGGTCATACTTGCGTAAGCCAAATATAAACCTTATACAGAAGTTTTGAAGGCGCTCAAGTTTGTCAAGTTGTACCTCCGTAAGATTAAAATGGTAGACGTCAGCATAATTTAGGAAGAAGGAAGTGTTTCTGCTAGAGCAGTTTTGTAGCAGTTCTCAAGGACCGTACAGAAGCAAAATCCTTTCGATTGATTTCTTTAATATATGGACAGTCAATAAGATCCGCGACAAGCAAAACAATAACAGCAAATTAATAATGTGTGTCTTTTCTGTTGGGTTAAGTGGATTTATTTGGAACTTAAACCAAAAACTTACCGAAAGTCGGCCATCAATTCTCCACCCACCAACCACTATACATAACACCAAACACACATTATCACTTTTCCATCTTGTAAACGACTTGTGTTTCGCCCCAACACGAGGCATCTTTAGGTATAGTAGACTCTACGGAAGTCTTTTCGGTTGTCTTCCTTGTCGCGGATCTTAGCTCAGTAAAACTTTTGACTGTCCATATAGTGATGGATTTCCGCAAAGTAACGCCTGACTCCATTAATGATTTCTTTAAGTTGGGGGTCCCAAGTTAAATTTTTATCAAAATAATTTCCCAGGTTCTTTATTACTTGACTTTGATAAATTACTATCAGCTAAAAATTAAGAGACTCAATGGTTGTCTTCTGTAGAGTATTATACCTGAGGAAGTTATGTCTAACTTCATTTATCATCTCTTTTGCCATTTTCTTACTGCCTATTTTCTCAACTAAAAGTTTTACGTTATATAAATTTAAAAAACATAATAGATTATAGATACCTGATTTTTTATACAACATGCTTAAGTGTTATTGAAAGTATTGCTTTTTTATATATCATATTTCATATTTTTAGAAAAGATTCATGCGATGTTCGGGTAGCGACACGACTCGAAAAGCTCAGAAGTCTTACGTGCGTTGAGACCCCAACTTCCCAACCGCCAAAGTTGTTGCGTGATTGTCGGACCCCCACGCCGCAATTGGTTGTACGGATTGACAGCTCCTTGAAGGTCAGTACTATAGCGTGCCTGCCGTACTTCTAACGACGGCACCCGGGATCTTTAGGGCATTTCTTCAAATAAAAATCTTCAAAACGATATTAATTCATTTTTCTTGTTTCATTGTACATTTTAATCATATTCATATTTATTCTTTATTATATTTTATTAACACTTTTCAATTTACATTTTATATATGTACCGGACAGGTGACATGTCTATATAAAAGACGTCAATCGAACTAATATTTTGTTACACAGACAGAGCTGATAAGAGGTGAAACAGTTCCTAGGAAATTCTCCCCATAATGGTACACATCTCTATGTACTGATGGTGAATTGAGACTATTGTAAATGTTCTATTCTCGAAGATTTAGACCCTTTTCTGTTGGTTCTCTGGTAGGCCGACGCCCTTAATGCTCTTTTCTTTCATTTTCAGATTTTGCCAGAACAAATACAGATATTGCGGCAGCAATTTCGACAGCATATACAGCTCGCCACCACCAACTTCCTGCAACTGTTCGTACATCCCGTGCATTGGAAACTAGCTCCCAAATACAAGGAATATTTGGTATGCACTACCTTGATACTTTTATTGCTATTTTGTTTATTATAAATACACGAAATTATTTTTATAATATAAGGAATGGTATACACAAACTTACATCAAGTTTTTCTGTGTACCATCGTGATGAGGTGTGGGTGTATGTATAGTGGCTGCGTGTGCCCAAATTGCCGTGTATTATGGATAGTGTAAGTGTTTTTTGTCAACTGCTGCACCCGTTCTATATCTACTGTAGAAGCGGTCTGCATGTGCGCATGTGTGTCATAAAGCATGCTCAATTTGTAAACTATTTTCTTTTTTCTAAATTGTTATACAAGGAATATTGGTAGAAATGTTGTTAATAGTATAATGTAATGTGTTCCCATAATGGATTTATTACATATATGTATATATATAGATATATACATAATATTCTGTTTTTAGGTATAGTGAGGTAATATTTTTTAAAAAGTATTACCTCATGGTTACAGGTTAGTTAAATATTATAATATAAAGTGCTACATATAGGTACATACTCGTACATGGTTAACAGCCCATAGCACTCCGGCTAAGCCAGGTATAGGTAGAATGGCAGGCTTGTCGGTTATAATATAGTAAACTTCCATTTATCGGAAATGAGCGCGAAGGAGGCCGGTTTTTTCCGCGTGAAACACCCGGAATTGCTCCTATACTGCGAAATATGATCATAAAATGTGCGTTCTTACAATGCTATTGATATTGTTGTGTATAAGCCTGTATGTTTTTGACTAAAAAAATTTGCGTTGACGCGTTAAAAACGTATGTAAATATATGAAGAGGTGAGCAAATAAGTAATGGGTCGCGGTGGTATTCGGTGGATGGGGGTGGGGTAGGTTCATACGCTAGGCTGTTTAACACCTATTAGATGTTGGTTTTTTTACGTACATATTTTTAAAGTTGTAAACAAAGAAAAAACCGGAAAAATTTGTTCGTATAAAGGGGATTTCGTATAAACGCGATTCGGATAAACGGGAGTTTACTGTATTTCAGAAAAGATAAATACAGGCTGAGTTTTTTTATTTCGACACAAGGACTAGGAAGGAAAGATCAAAATAACGACTTCTTATTAAGTAGAGGGAGTCGTGATAAGTGCAAATAAAGGACTTTGATAAGTAACAATATCATCATCATTAATACACCTAAAACAATCTACAGCTAGACATGGATCTCTCACAAATGCCGTAGTCCCCACGCTCGCGAATCGACAAAATTTGCGGATGCGGATAGGGAGGATGGAGGAGGAGGGAGGATAGGAAGGGTCGATAGGAGAAGACCAAGGAAAACATACCTTGACCAAATTTTTAGAAAAGGCAAGGTCAAGAGTACCCTTAACAGTCGGGCTTGTATGAGGAGAGTGATGAGTGTAGAGGAAGCAAGGAAAGTATACCGAGATGGTAGAAGATGGAGGTCTGTGGTCTCTGCCTGGAAGACGTGCGTGACGATATGTATGTATTTTTTTATGTGATAGGAAAGCAAACGAGCAGGGGTGTCACCTGATGGAAATTAATCAACGCCGCCTAAATATCCGCAGTGCCATAGGTAGTGCAGAAGCGTTACCGGACTTTAAGGAAAGAGTCATTATGGGAGGGGGGGGAACTCAATTGCTCACCGGACGACGCTCGGTAGCTAACCACTTAGATCCCGGTTTTCTACGGAAGTGTGGTACTTCCCCTAGCCAGTCGGCTTATTTATGCTACAGACAAATAATATGGCATTCTTGACAAAGTATTCGTCTGCAGCGTGGCTCTACCACTACAAAAATTTACAACTATAAAAAATGTATGTATATATGTAGACAAAATAAAGCGCGGTCCTTCTACAGTTGGAATTGTTAACATTTTAAATTTAACGTGTTATACAGGTATGTTTCCACAATATGTGGAAATCTAATCCAAAGACAGTGGTGAACGTGTGCAATATGTTGCCAGCGTTCGAGCTGATACTCAGCTGGGAGAAAAGTCTGTCGGAGTGCACGCCAGAAAACGAAGCCTATGTTGAGTAAGTGTTGTAGACTTTATTTTTTGTATATTTTTTAATTTATAATTAAAACACCGATTCGCTATTAATGAAAGGTAAGGTAATAAAGTGATGCCTGGTCGCACCCGCTGTATCAGTTTGCTGCCACGCTGCACACGACAGGGTTACCAACAGTAAATAAAAGTTTACATTTGCGAACTCTCAAATGTCGTATTTTTCTTATTAAAGTCCATCAACAACTCACACACTACGTTACTTTTTACACTATAAGAAATCAAAGATTACAATTAGGTTGTTAGGTCCGCTCAACCTTCTAGAAATGTAAGCATCAATAGAGATTAAATTAAGCAAAGCACTTTTGTCAGAGAGAACACAGAGCTCAATCACGCAGTCGGGAACTTGCATCAGAATGTCCAGTCGACTCCATTTAGTTTTAATTTAGTTTAAGAAATTAAATTGTAACAAAACACTTGTTTTTTTTTATTTTAAAATATTCAATATCAAATAAATAATTTATTTCGTTTTATAAAAAAACCAAGTTACGTTCCCAAAATTTGTCTAGGTACTTAAAAGAGAAAAAAAAGGGCGGACACCGTGCATAAAGTAAATAATGCACTGACAATAGATATAGAACAAGTACAGCGGCGGGCGACGGGCGACAGTTGACACAAAACACACTACCTACAATACATACACAATTTGAACACACGCACCCACACACGGAATACCCCACATACGGAAAAACTTAATTTAAGTTTGTGTATGCCGTATAATGTAAAAAGACAAAATTATATAATAAATAATAAAAAAAAATATTTGGGTAATTTTCCGTTAGCAAGGCACAAGCGAAAAATCTCCAAATAATGTAGAATTCCGCAAAATTTCCTAAACTACCACCAACATTATTTTTATATTAATTGTAAATTATACAATACAATATAATACTGAAATTGAACCACTGAATCTGAATCTGCTTGAACATCTATCATTTACTTAAGAGTATTCGTAGTTTTGTAATCAATGGTTAAGAAACGGTCGTATGACGAAGGAATCAAGAATTGAAAATTCATCATCATCATATAAGTTTTATGTAAGGCTATTTTGTTCTGTCATTCTGGCAAATAAAATATTTTTATCTATTTATCATCATCAAGGTGCCCAACCTAGCCCGATTTATGCCTAAACGCATCCTGTTTCTGCCGGCCGCCCTGTGCAGATTAGGCTCCATTAAGCCAAGGGGCAGTCCATGAATTACGTGAGGTACCTTGGCGTAAGGCTGTACCTTTTTAATCTGAGGATAAAATATTGATATATATATATATATATATATATATATATATATATATATATATATATATATATATATATATATATATATATATATTTTTTTTATTACAGGTTCGTTAAAATGCAAGTGGATAGAAGGTAAATACTGAAAGTTTCTTATTTGTAACTTTATTTGTTAAAAACACTTTTAACCACAAATTGCGCATTTGTCTTTGAAAATGATTTCAGTTGTTATAGACCTTCATTCTCGTCTCGTCTTATTTTTTTTTTGTCTAAAGTATTGGACATAATATGTTACTATCATATAATTTTTGAAGGTACGCCGGTGTAGCGCGCCAGCCGTACTGCTTACGGCGACACTCAGGATATTTAGGGGGATTTCTTTTTGATAAAAAATGAAATTCTTCCAAGTGAAATTAATTTACTTTTCTAGTCCATGTATATTTATATCTTATTCCTACTTTCTTCACACTTTATCAATTTACATTTTATATCTCAATTTCTTATGCCGGAAGGGTGACATGACTATTGAAAGACGTCTGTCGAACTAACCTTTATGTTTTTATATAAAACAATTTATTTCTTTTTTATTTTAAAATTACGAATTTAAATAGAAGTAATATAATATAGAAGGTTTTAATATATTCAAATAAAAAGTTGTATTACATTAGCCATACAAATAGCCATGTTACTGTAGTGACACATTGATAAATGTGGCCATGGCTATTTCTACTGTCAAAATATATTGACACATTCCCATCTGGCTATTTTTGCTCAAACTTGTCTATAAATCGGGGTATTGTTATTAAATCAAACTAACTGCGGTTATTATTCTGATGTCATGTTTCAGTCTTACATTTTAAAAGTCATCAAAGCGACGCTCGTTTAATCATATTATACTGGTACATATAATATTTCAATACAGATTAAAACGATTGATACATAATTTTAGAAGTCGAAATTAATCAGGACTTTCATAATTTTTTTTCTTAAAACTTTTTTATCTGAAATATTGCTTATATACGTATTAATTACGCATTAAGTATTTTTAATATTACATGAAGCTATGGGTGATATTAAAATATTTTTTTTAAAAATGAGAAATCTCGGGTAACATCTCGTAAAATCATCGGGTAAAATCTCCCATGGGTAACATGGGAAAGTGTTAATACACTTAGATAAAAATTAACATGGAAAATTGGCCGATAGTGGAAAATGTTGTAAGCGCCATTACAGGGCAATAAGTATTCTTTAAATATTTGTGCAGTATCAACAGATTCAATCAGAACTGCTTGTATGTGGGGGACTTTCATAACACATTCTTGGACACCGTGGCGAATAGCACGGTGTTTCTGTATCCGTACCTGCTGCCATCTATGCCTTACCGTGCTGGTAACCCCCGACGCTCCGGATATTTGCACTCTGAAGATGCGTAAGTCTTTTATTTTAACAAACATCTATTTCGATACCTCCAAAACATACTATGCCAAGTCGAAAATCGTAGGTTTACAGGAGGAGCTTCTAAAGAAAAATGTCAAAGTTTGCTATATAATTAAAGCTATTTTAATAAAATTGACGGATTGAGTATGTTAATACTTACGTATGCAATACTTTTCAAAAGCGCACAAAAGCAATGATAGTTTTTTTAGAGCAATATAAGGTCACGCATTGTCGTGAAGATGATATTTGAATTGTACTTTGTTGTCTCTTGAGTTTATTTTCCCCCCTTATTAAAAACTTCAATCATTGTCATGTATTGCTGTGCCATATGTCAATAGTGATCTATTAATTTATTTTTAAATACTTCCCAGGCTGATAGCTTTGGGTTTGGCCGAGTTTTGGGATTACGTCGAAATGAATCCGAAGCTATATCCAATCAAGAAACAGCCAAAGGTGTCGCACCGTTTAGGACTCAAACACACGTTGCGCTTGTTGTGCAAGCACATGCTCACGTGGTTCACGCCCCCGTTGTTGCTGACGCACGTGCACTGGGCGCGCCAGAAGGACAAGGATAATCCTATCTATGTATGCGAATACATTATTGTTGCAGTAAAACACATAAGTACATATTAAATTATTACATATTAATTAACACGACATACAGATGGAAATACTGACGACTAATTGGCTCAGTGGCGGGGCCCTCCGCCCACGGAGTCAATGGTCGTGGGTTTGATGCTCTCATCGGAATAAATACATTATTTATTGGTAATATATTATTAATTGGTAATAGATGTAATTGTCTACGAGATCATGTTGATGATCTAGAGTTATGTTTAAAGAGGATGCATTGTTTAAAAACGGTGTTATATGACTATGCGGTGGAACGCTATAAATAAAGGGACAACATGAATTTTGTACTCTTGGCACTAGGCGTTATGTTTTATACAGCAGCCGTGGTCCATATACTTGGCCACCATCATTAAGTCTAGATAAAATTAAAGATTAACAAACGGTAAGCCGTGTATGCTCACACATTAGACTCCGAAATTTTTTTATAAAATTTTGAGGCGGTAAAAACAAGTTTTAACTATGTAAGTTATATGACTTTAAACCTGCAATCGATTATTCATAACAATTCTAAGATTCATTCTTAATATAACAAATTGGTTTTTAGATAATCATTTAGGCTAGATTTTTATATACTACTCACATTTGTGTTACTGATTTGTTAACATGTTATCTACCACGCAATAAACATACTTAGGTGAAAATCCCTTTCAGGCCACGCGGGTTTTCAACTTAAGATATTTGATGTAAACTTATTCGACTTAAATCTGGATCTGGATGAGCACTACCACTTTGTGGAACTAGCTACCTTCGGCTGTCTTTTCGAACTGATACGACATTGGCACCTTCAAAAAACACGCCTACACATACCTAAAAGGCCGGCAATGCATCCGCGACTCCTGCGTTGTCGCGGTTGTCTATGGTCGGCGTTGATTGCTCTCCATCAGGGGACACGCTTACTCGTTACCCTCCTATCCCATAAAAAAAGTGTTTAAAAAAATATATTAGATATTTAAAATTTATAAAAACAATGTAATTTTTTACATATCATATCGCTTTTAATATTGTCAGACTGATGCGGCCTGAACGAAGAGATCAATATCAGTCATCGGTGATTGACGTGGCAGGTAACATGTTAAAATTACTAATCTTGATACCAAACATCCAACCACCACAACGTGATACCAACAACTAGGCCGTGTGTATTACTTAAGGCCTATATTTAGCAGTTGACAATGATGCTCTCATTTGTGACTCGTATAAATGATATGTTAAGAAGTACATACATGTTAGGACAATAATCATTTTTTTATGAGATAGGAAGGCAAACGAGCAGGCCTGTCACCTGATGGAAAGCAATCAACGCCGCCCATAAACTTCCGCAGCGCCATAGGCAGTGCGAAGGCGTTGTCGACCTTTAAGAAGTGTTATTATAGGAGTTGAAGGGGAGGGGGAGGGTGTTGGGCCCCCGGAACTCGGCCGCTCACCGTACGAAGCGCGGTAGTGAAGCTACCACTCGGACGCCGATTTTCTGCGGGAGTGTGATACGTCACCGGGCGAGCCGGCCCATTTATGCTACAGACAAATATTATGCCATTCTTGACAAAATATTTGTCTGCAGCGTGGCTCTATCACTATTAAAATCTACTAAATAATACTACCACTAATAAAATCATAATTGTCATTATTTTTTTTGTGCAAATTCCAGAAATTCTTCAAGACACGGAAAGTGGAGCCAGTAAGACACACACTGATACCCTTCAATCCCAACATCTGTCTATACGAACATCCGGAATATGAAATGCCACGTATATGGCTCAGGCACCTTGCTAAAACGAGCAAAAGGTTTCGGGTGAGTTTTTAATTCATTGTATCCACTGATATCACTAATGATGAAGCAAACTACATGTGGTGTGCTGCACCTTTGTTACGGATCTCTCTTGTTTACTTTTCGAGGTCGACAACACTTTCTGCAGCTCATCTGATTCAAATGTCCATTTGTTTTTTAATTAGGGGACAAACTAGTTCGTTCACCTTCATATCTTATAAAAAATATTGAAGGCCCATTGATTACATGATATCAAAAAATGTATTCCCCATATTGTATATCTATTCCCCACAAATTTTCATTAAACTTGTTTCAGAATTACTTCAATCGCCGCACAAATGTTACAGGATTATTACCGAGAGGTGTGGAAGTAAACTTTGGAAAGGAAGTGTTACCACCACAAAAGAAACCATTATGTATAGATTTTGCAAATAAAACTACACGGGCCCGCGCTGTTTTAGTACCTAATGCTTCCACATTTCCAAAACAAACTTTCGTTGACAAAAATGATGTCGATATTGAAAAAAAAACTGAATCTCCATCACAACCCAATGCGGGGGAAAGTAATTTCATGACTCTCGTTCCAACGAGTAATGGAATACTTATAGTTCCTTTCTTGTCACAAATGAAAAATGTAACATCTATTGTCACTCCCATTTGCAGTCCAGCAGTAACTAATAGCAGGCCTCTAGTAGCTATAGACATAAAAGCGGTACAAGAAAAAAATTCTACTGTATTAAATAAAATAAATAATTTCACTGAAAAAGATGAAGGGGACGGAAAAGATCTAAATACCGTAGAAAAGAACAATGAAACTCCTCCTGGCCAAGCTAACATTATATATGATACAAACCATTGTAAATGTTGTGATCTTTTAAGGAATTGTAAACAACAGCAAAGATGTATTACAGATTATTTTAAATCCAATCGCAAACAGGTACTTAAAACGTGTCCATGTAAAAGTGTTCGATATCCGAAAATAACTAATCGTCTTAAATTGCTACTGAGTTTGTTCAAAAATCATTTAATGGGTGTTCACAAAGAATTAGAATCGAAGCTGTGTAACAATGACATAAATGAAGATCCAATAAAATGTAATGGCGAATTTAATAAAATTTCTACCTTCGATGACCTTGGTATGATATAACTATACTAATAATAAATCGATTTGTTGTTTATTATAAGTAGTTGTAAACAATATTATTATTTTTTTGTTTGTTCTTAACAATTAAGTGAACTCAAGGTACTTCTGGTCTCAGTCCTAAATATATAGCAATGATAAGTAATGTGTAGAATTTTATTTGTTAAGATCCTTGTAAAGATCCACATATCATCTGTATAACATTTTGTTCAATTTTTTATGACATGCCTCAATTTGTTATACTGTTTCTTCTTGGGCTTATTTTAAATAGTCCATGTATTTTTTTGTTTTAATAATATTGATGTACTATTATTTTATTTAAACTACGTATAAAATTAATAACTACGACATAATAAACTGTTTTAAAAACAATTAATAACAGTATACGATGCTTCTTGCGCATGCATGTTGAGGTCCTTTTTATTTTCGTTTTGTACATCAAACCCAAGTTCAAGATAAAAACGTTTGTTGTACAGTTTTTTGTTTTAAAAACTTTTAGTTTAAATTGAAAACATCTTACATTAAAATAAGTATAAAGTAAAAGGATTAATGACCTTAGCGTTGTAGTAGTCCACACGTTTGTAATCGTATACAAAAATATTATATTTTTAATTTTGTATGATAAACATTTTTGGGAAAACGACGTTTTTTAAAATAAAAGATATTCCTCTTAGGATACGATACAAGTTGGTATTTTTTTACATTGATACACATGTATTTTATCTATTTTAACTTTTGTCTTATCTGTCAATCAGAAACTTTTTCCGATAACAAATTACGATTAAGGCTAGCAAGATAAGTAAATAACGACAAAATCTTATTGTTTATATAATTTTTTTACAGATCATACGTCAGTCCTGTTTTCAAAACTGAATTATTACGTTTATAATAGTTACATGTTCTATTTCAGCTTATGTCACATCTTTCAATCAGAAGCTATGGTTGCGGTTAGCCTTAGCAAGAAATACAAAGTTAAAATTTAAAATCTATAAGCTTTTCTCCCAATTTGACCCGGAAGAACACGATCCAGTAGAATTGTCTCAACAATTGGAAAAAGTTTTTGACGTTGAGCTGGTTGACATGTTTAAGGAGTTCCTTAGATTTTTGACACCAGAGCAAGCTGATAAGGCCAATAAGTTTAAAGATTACTTTACACATCATTGCATTTCAGAACTTGTAAAAAGAATAGACGTAAGTTTGTAAAATGATTTTTTCTATCTACAACTATGTCCTATTATTAGGAAGTCCGTCCCCATTTATAATGGAAGGTTTTTAAACCAACACGCTTGTCCAACACCTGACTTAATGTGGGAATCGTATCCGCGACCATTGATTAGATATGGCGGTAGCTTCTCTACTGAGAGGAGGTCGTTACAAAATGATATTTTATGGATTTTATTACAGTAAAGTGTAAGGTGGTTAAGGTTTATCAGCGTGACAGATTAGAGGGAGAACCCTAAAAATAGATAGGATTGGAGGAATGTTTTGGACCAGATTAAGGCCCACCCGCGGCTGGAACGCCTTTGATAATGATGATGGTTAAGGTTCATTGTAAAGTCAAGCTGTAAAAAAATTAAGATAAATATTTTTTGATGTAATTGTTCAGAATGATTTTTTGAAGAATTTTCGTTCGGACCATTGGACCGGCTTGGCCGGTAAAGTACCACACTCGCAGATTCAAGGGGGTTCAAGGGGTTCAACCCCCGGGTAAAGACGTCTCTGAATCAATGTTCCTAAAACTCAAAAACTAAGAAAAAACTTAATAAAATAATACAATTTTATAAAAACAAGATCTGCAAACGTAACAACGTTGGTTATGAACTATTAATATTTTAAGAACAAATATATGACTTGGAAAACCCCTGCGTTATACGAGGGAAAACGCGTGTTATATGTGAGAAATGAAATCGCTTTATAAGAGTACCGCGTTATAGGAGGGTTAACTGTAATTGCTTGTGTTGGAAAATATTGTCACGTGAATAGTTAGTGGTTGGCACAATCCTTTGAACCTTTGAACAATTTGATCGTAATCGCAACCCTTAGCTAATTAAGCTATTGCTGTTTTATGATGTGTGGATCAAAGGTTTTTAATTTAATTGAGTGTAATTCAAGTTAACTTCTTACAGGAACAAGTAAAAGATAAAAACAGGAGACAAGCATTGCTATCGAGACTGAACGAGACAATCGTGGATTGCAATTTGTCAGCATGCGAAACATGTGCAGAGTTACTCAAACTGATGGATGGTTATTCGCAGCTTGCAAGATACACCTTCTCTTTATTTCCACATACAAAACAGACAAAGTTTGTTGCTTTGTTTATACTTCTTAATGCACTCAATGTCAAAATCATGCAATGTGTCGAGTATTGCTGGCTCTACATAAAGCTATTTTAAAAAAAATATCGTAAGCTTATATCAGTCTATTGCAAGTTGGACCGTGTTGTGCAAAAATGATGCAACTCACAAACTGGCCAAAATTAATAATAAAATTTTATTATTTATTGATGGCAAACAATCGAAAACGATCTATATTATTATGTAGTAAAGAAGATGTCGATTAGCAATATTTTTATGGTAGTATTTTATAAGATACAACAACTTTAAAAGCTTTTGAATCCAATCAACTCTCTTTAAAATTATATATAATATGTTATAACGCCCTTTTTTTCTCTCTTCTTTTAATCTCAAGAGGGTTACACCGCTATCAGTCGGAAATATCAGTAAGTTAGTTGTAAAAATCGTATCCTTTTGGCAAAATTTTAAACGACAACAACATAATGACACTTTCCTTTAAGGCCGGCAACGCTTTTGCACTGCGGATATCTATGGGCAGCGTTTATTACTTCCTGTTTGGTGACACGCCTGCTCCTTTGCCTTCCTATCTCATAAAGGAATAACAACTACATACTTACATCCCAAGAGGATTATTGTGGTGTTTATTGTATTGTATGGGTGTTACTCTATCTCGTCAGTTAAGTTCTTACGTTGATCATCAATATTCCTATTTTAGTGTAGGGAAACTAAGATGTTAGACTATAAGCAATAAAAGTCTACACCATTACAACTTTCCATATATTTTCCTTTTAAGACAAACACCTCAAAATGACAGCTCACAAATTAATACTATAAACGTAGCTACAAATGCAGAGCCATATTTATCTGAGCACGAAGATGATCAGCTAAGAATATGTGAGGATACCCAAACCTTTGCAGATTATGAAATGGACCATTGTTCAAGGTAATTTGGAATTTCTTTCTTTTAAGTTGATACTACAAATGTTACTAATGCAACAGACTTATTCAGATTCAACACTTTCCCGTATATCTAAATAGGTTTTATACCAAAAAGTTTACAATAGAAATGCCTTTAAAGGAAGTCTTTCTTTTAATTTTTTTACTAGAATAGTAATTTAAAAATATTTCAGGTGCCGGTCTTGGCAGGGATGCAAACGAACCTTATTACAATTATACATTAATTCTTAAAGGATAGAGAGTCAGTCACTTTACTGAGATCCGTGTTAAACAAATTCATAAAATAAAATTGTGTGCATATGAACCAGTACACATACAAGACTACTTTTCAGCAATAACGCCCGTTTCGCCTCAACGCGAAGATCACTGATGAACTTTGAATCGGTTATTCGACCGTTCAGCGTTTGTGATCCGTACATTCTTACACCTGAGAATGCCTCGTGTCGACACGAAAAGGGCTTCGTTGTTGAAAAGTGGGGTTTTGTGTATATAGGTCGTGTACACATAATGTATGTGCTCGTTTATCATTATATTTATTTGAATATTATACATTTTATCTGGCGCACTATATTAAAAAAAAACTTACTCATATTCTTAAATAGCTTTATTGCTAGTACCTTTACTCAACTAATAAAAAATTACGTCATTTCTGTTTCTCAACAAACCTAGATTTATTTTGTATTTTTTATGTAATGCACACTCTAACAGGTGTTGGCAGAATGATCAGGGCTGTAGTTAACCAACTACAGCATTAAACTGAGTCAAGGCCTATTCTTTGGCACATTAATGTTAATTTTAAGTTATTCCGAAAATTTGTGTAGTACTTTAATTTTTAGCTTAATTTATATTTTGATTGTTATTTGTATTGTGCCTTGAATAAAAAAGGTATCAAATGTTATTTTTTAAATTTGTTTTTAGCAAACCTTAGTAGTTTAAGTCATTGACCCTCCACCTAAATAGTTGTTTATTGCAAAGTAACAACTGAATCCATAAATCAACATAACTTCTTGTCGTTTCAGTGATGTGGACGGAAACATAGACTGTGGTGATGAACATGACACAAGAAACAATGAATCTATACAAGATGAACAGTTTAAGCTGGAGGAAAAATACTGCCCTGTAAGTATTTATTCTATTCTAAAATCCGTCATTTCATTCATTATTTTCTATTCTAAAATAATGAATGAAATGAAGGAAAAAAGAAAAAGAGAGGATACCTGCGGAGTTTCTTTTGCCGTTTGCAAAGATGCTTCAGTACCAAATGTTGTTAATTGTTAGTGGACTAACATTTAACAAATACAATTTTATCACTTATGTCGAAAATAATGAACTTGAATTTGAAAAGAGGCAGGTAAAAGTGAACTTCGTTAATCGTTAACCTAGGGCTTAACATAATATTGACTCAAATGTTTCTACATAAATAGTACAATTAATAAAAAAATTGCTTCAATTACCACATTTATGAACTTGAATACACACTGTTTGTGTAATACACACATTTTTTTTAAATTTTAGGAAATAAAATCGGAGAACGTAGAGCAAGAAGAAATAAGTGAAGACTGCGAAATACAATTAAATGTAACGGAGACGACAGAGAACACAGAAATAAAATCTGAACGTCCAGAATGGCAAAGAAGTGAAGACAAATTAATTTTAGAAATTTTAAAACAATACCTTATTCGTCAGGAACGTAAAGAAAAAACCATTTTGGAAATTTTGGAAGAAAAGGAGATAGTACAAATGATATCGGAAAACCTTTCATATAAGTCAATAGAAGATGTTACAGATCGCTTATTATATCTAATTGAGATGTTGGTATTAAATAAAAATTAAATAATACGAACCCCTATTATTTATAAGTATTTATTAAAGACTAATAAAATTTACTATTTTTTTATTATTAGTTCATAATAATGTTAACCTGAAAATCAATCAATATGTATATAAACTCTATACTCTACATTGCCTCTCTACTCTACACTTTGTTCTCCCGCCTCTATTGCGCTAAATTTATAAAACTTTTTCGTTAATACTCAGATGGATGCTTGCAACACTCATTCTACCTAACTTCTATTGGTTGCGTTTAAGACATGTAAAGAGAAATAAAGCCATGTTTTAAGCGAAAACCAAATGCTTTCAAAGAAATACTTGTATGCTATACATATATTTATCGACATGCCGGAACCGAACCTACGATTATTGAATCTGAAGGTGACAATAGGTCGTCTTAAACATATCTGAAACAAAACATTCAAAGGTAATAAATAGACGAACCTTATTTTAATATTAGTTTTGTCACTTAATTATATAATTTCACCGTCCATTAATTATATAATTTCCTATACAATAATTTCATATTCTGTAATGTGGCAAAAATTAATAAAAGAAATATGGTGTAAATTGTAAACTACAGACAACACCGTTTCAGAACGCAAACAGAAAAGTTATAATTTCTAAATTTTTATAATATTATAATTGATATGACTGAAATTTTATTTCAAAATATAAATTCTTAAAATATCAATTAAATACAATTGTAAAATATCAATCAAATTTTTATCTGTTAAATACAATTTATGAAGAACAAACAAAGATTGAAATTAAATACAATTTATTAAGTTATTAAGGTCTGAATTGAAGGTACAGTAGGCCGCAATAAAAGAAAATTTTCATGGACTAAGAATATAAAAGACTGGTTAATTGTGAAAGCACGGAAAAATTGATTAGCATGACTATAGATTATACACTATATTATTATGGATGCGCTGCCCTGCGAAACTATAGTTTAAAACTCTAAACTTTGTAGAACTCTGGCGCTAGAGAATAGAATTAGTACCAATAAACTCTATAGTCATGCTAATCAATTTTTCCGTGCTTTCACAATTAACCAGTCTTTTATATTCTTAGTCCATGAAATTTTTCTTTTATTGCGGCCTATTGTACCTTCAATTCAGACCTTAATAACTTAATAAATTGTATTTAATTTCAATCTTTGTTTGTTCTTCATAAATTGTATTTAACAGATAAAAATTTGATTGATATTTTACAATTGTATTTAATTGATATTTTAAGAATTTATATTTTGAAATAAAATTTCAGTCATATCAATTATAATATTATAAAAATTTAGAGATTATAGCTTTTCTGTTTGCGTTCTGAAACGGTGTTGTCTGTAGTTTACAATTTACACCATATTTCTTTTATTAATTTTTGCCACATTACAGAATATGAAATTATTGTATAGGAAATTATATAATTAATGGACGGTGAAATTATATAATTAAGTGACAAAACTAATATTAAAATAAGGTTCGTCTATTTATTACCTTTGAATGTTTTGTTTCAGATATGTTTAAGACGACCTATTGTCACCTTCAGATTCAATAATCGTAGGTTCGGTTCCGGCATGTCGATAAATATATGTATAGCATACAAGTATTTCTTTGAAAGCATTTGGTTTTCGCTTAAAACATGGCTTTATTTCTCTTTACATGTCTTAAACGCAACCAATAGAAGTTAGGTAGAATGAGTGTTGCAAGCATCCATCTGAGTATTAACGAAAAAGTTTTATAAATTTAGCGCAATAGAGGCGGGAGAACAAAGTGTAGAGTAGAGAGGCAATGTAGAGTATAGAGTTTATATACATATTGATTGATTTTCAGGTTAACATTATTATGAACTAATAATAAAAAAATAGTAAATTTTATTAGTCTTTAATAAATACTTATAAATAATAGGGGTTCGTATTATTTAATTTTTATTTAATACCAACATCTCAATTAGATATAATAAGCGATCTGTAACATCTTCTATTGACTTATATGAAAGGTTTTCCGATATCATTTGTACTATCTCCTTTTCTTCCAAAATTTCCAAAATGGTTTTTTCTTTACGTTCCTGACGAATAAGGTATTGTTTTAAAATTTCTAAAATTAATTTGTCTTCACTTCTTTGCCATTCTGGACGTTCAGATTTTATTTCTGTGTTCTCTGTCGTCTCCGTTACATTTAATTGTATTTCGCAGTCTTCACTTATTTCTTCTTGCTCTACGTTCTCCGATTTTATTTCCTAAAATTTAAAAAAAATGTGTGTATTACACAAACAGTGTGTATTCAAGTTCATAAATGTGGTAATTGAAGCAATTTTTTTATTAATTGTACTATTTATGTAGAAACATTTGAGTCAATATTATGTTAAGCCCTAGGTTAACGATTAACGAAGTTCACTTTTACCTGCCTCTTTTCAAATTCAAGTTCATTATTTTCGACATAAGTGATAAAATTGTATTTGTTAAATGTTAGTCCACTAACAATTAACAACATTTGGTACTGAAGCATCTTTGCAAACGGCAAAAGAAACTCCGCAGGTATCCTCTCTTTTTCTTTTTTCCTTCATTTCATTCATTATTTTAGAATAGAAAATAATGAATGAAATGACGGATTTTAGAATAGAATAAATACTTACAGGGCAGTATTTTTCCTCCAGCTTAAACTGTTCATCTTGTATAGATTCATTGTTTCTTGTGTCATGTTCATCACCACAGTCTATGTTTCCGTCCACATCACTGAAACGACAAGAAGTTATGTTGATTTATGGATTCAGTTGTTACTTTGCAATAAACAACTATTTAGGTGGAGGGTCAATGACTTAAACTACTAAGGTTTGCTAAAAACAAATTTAAAAAATAACATTTGATACCTTTTTTATTCAAGGCACAATACAAATAACAATCAAAATATAAAATTAAGCTAAAAATTAAGAAGTACTACACAAATTTTCGGAATAACTTAAAATTAACATTAATGTGCCAAAGAATAGGCCTTGGCTCAGCTTTAATGCTGTAGTTGGTTAACTACAGCGCTGGTCATTCTGCCAACACCTGTTAGAGTGTGCGTTCCACAAAAAATACAAAATAAATCTAGGTTTGTTGAGAAACAGAAATGACGTAATTTTTTATTAGTTGAGTAAAGGTACTAGCAATAAAGCTATTTAAGAATATGAGTAAGTTTTTTTTTAATATAGTGCGCCAGATAAAATGTATAATATTCAAATAAATATAATGATAAACGAGCACATACATTATGTGTACACGACCTATATACACAAAACCCCACTTTTCAACAACGAAGCCCTTTTCGTGTCGACACGAGGCATTCTCAGGTGTAAGAATGTACGGATCACAAACGCTGAACGGTCGAATAACCGATTCAAAGTTCATCAGTGATCTTCGCGTTGAGGCGAAACGGGCGTTATTGCTGAAAAGTAGTCTTGTATGTGTACTGGTTCATATGCACACAATTTTATTTTACGAATTTGTTTAACACGGATCTCAGTAAAGTGACTGACTTTCCATCCTTTAAGAATTAATGTATAATTGTAATAAGGTTCGTTTGCATCCCTGCCAAGATCGGCACCTGAAATATTTTTAAATTACTATTCTAGTAAAAAAATTAAAAGAAAGACTTCCTTTAAAGGCATTTCTATTGTAAACTTTTTGGTATAAAACCTATTTAGATATACGGGAAAGTGTTGAATCTGAATAAGTCTGTTGCATTAGTAACATTTGTAGTATCAACTTAAAAGAAAGAAATTCCAAATTACCTTGAACAATGGTCCATTTCATAATCTGCAAAGGTTTGGGTATCCTCACATATTCTTAGCTGATCATCTTCGTGCTCAGATAAATATGGCTCTGCATTTGTAGCTACGTTTATAGTATTAATTTGTGAGCTGTCATTTTGAGGTGTTTGTCTTAAAAGGAAAATATATGGAAAGTTGTAATGGTGTAGACTTTTATTGCTTATAGTCTAACATCTTAGTTTCCCTACACTAAAATAGGAATATTGATGATCAACGTAAGAACTTAACTGACGAGATAGAGTAACACCCATACAATACAATAAACACCACAATAATCCTCTTGGGATGTAAGTATGTAGTTGTTATTCCTTTATGAGATAGGAAGGCAAAGGAGCAGGCGTGTCACCAAACAGGAAGTAATAAACGCTGCCCATAGATATCCGCAGTGCAAAAGCGTTGCCGGCCTTAAAGGAAAGTGTCATTATGTTGTTGTCGTTTAAAATTTTGCCAAAAGGATACGATTTTTACAACTAACTTACTGATATTTCCGACTGATAGCGGTGTAACTTGAGATTAAAAGAAGAGAGAAAAAAAGGGCGTTATAACATATTATATATAATTTTAAAGAGAGTTGATTGGATTCAAAAGCTTTTAAAGTTGTTGTATCTTATAAAATACTACCATAAAAATATTGCTAATCGACATCTTCTTTACTACATAATAATATAGATCGTTTTCGATTGTTTGCCATCAATAAATAATAAAATTTTATTATTAATTTTGGCCAGTTTGTGAGTTGCATCATTTTTGCACAACACGGTCCAACTTGCAATAGACTGATATAAGCTTACGATATTTTTTTTAAAATAGCTTTATGTAGAGCCAGCAATACTCGACACATTGCATGATTTTGACATTGAGTGCATTAAGAAGTATAAACAAAGCAACAAACTTTGTCTGTTTTGTATGTGGAAATAAAGAGAAGGTGTATCTTGCAAGCTGCGAATAACCATCCATCAGTTTGAGTAACTCTGCACATGTTTCGCATGCTGACAAATTGCAATCCACGATTGTCTCGTTCAGTCTCGATAGCAATGCTTGTCTCCTGTTTTTATCTTTTACTTGTTCCTGTAAGAAGTTAACTTGAATTACACTCAATTAAATTAAAAACCTTTGATCCACACATCATAAAACAGCAATAGCTTAATTAGCTAAGGGTTGCGATTACGATCAAATTGTTCAAAGGTTCAAAGGATTGTGCCAACCACTAACTATTCACGTGACAATATTTTCCAACACAAGCAATTACAGTTAACCCTCCTATAACGCGGTACTCTTATAAAGCGATTTCATTTCTCACATATAACACGCGTTTTCCCTCGTATAACGCAGGGGTTTTCCAAGTCATATATTTGTTCTTAAAATATTAATAGTTCATAACCAACGTTGTTACGTTTGCAGATCTTGTTTTTATAAAATTGTATTATTTTATTAAGTTTTTTCTTAGTTTTTGAGTTTTAGGAACATTGATTCAGAGACGTCTTTACCCGGGG
>JASFAT010002041.1:0-72305 GCA_031353405.1 Baronia brevicornis
CAAATAAGTTTCCGCGGTTTGTCAAAAGATGGCCCCACCAGAAGGTTATGGAGAAATTGTCAGATGTAAAACGTAATATCCCAAGTTTAGTCATCTGGCAACACCATAACCTTAAAGTACTAGTGATTCCGTATCAGCATCACGTAATTTTTTTCGTGCAAAAATGTCAAGTTTTATTCCGAATAAGCATCATTTGCGGGAACTTTTGATTTACTTCTTTAATGTGAAAAAATCTGCAGCTGAGGCGCATCGATTGCTTCTAGAAGCATATGGTGAAGCTGCTTTAAGTGAGAGAAGTTGTCAGGAATGGTTTCAAAAGTTTAAGAACCGGAAACAGAAAGGAAGGCCGAAAGTGTACGAAGACATGGAATTAGAAGTACTATTGGAGGAAGATTCGTCCCAAACGCAAAAAGAACTTGCACTTACTCTACAAGTGACTCAACAAGCAATTTCACATCGTTTAAAATCGTTAGGAATGATTCAAAAACAAGGAAATTGGGTTCCATATGAACTAAAGCCGAGAGACGTTGAACGCCGATTATGCATGAGTGAAATGCTGCTTGCCAGGAATAAAAAAAGAGTTTTTTGCATCGTATAGTCACTGGTGACGAAAAATGGATTCACTACGATAATCCAAAGAAGAGAAAGTCATGGGTTAAGCCCGGCGAACCATCAACATCGACAGCTAAGCCGAATATTCATGGAAAAAAACTCATGCTGTGTATTTGGTGGGATCAGCTTGGTGTCGTGTATTATGAATTGCTGAAACCAAGCGAAACCATTACTGGAGCTCTCTACCGAACACAATTGATGAGATTGAGTCGGGCACTTAAGGAAAAACGCGCCCATTACTACCCCAGACACGACAAAATTATTCTTTTACACGATAATGCTCGTCCACATGTTGCGGCGCCGGTAAAAACATACTTGGAAACACTCAACTGGGAAGTTTTACCCCACCCGCCGTATTCACCAGACTTAGCCCCTTCTGATTATCACCTGTTCCGGTCGATGGCACATAGTCTGTCTGAGCAGCGCTTCACATCATATGAAGACACCAAAAATTGGGTAGATTTGTGGATAGCGTCAAAAGATGAAGAGTTTTTTCGACGGGGTATCCGAATGTTGCCAGAAAGATGGGGAAAAGTAGTGGCAAATGATGGAAAATACTTTGAATAAAACGTAATGTACTTTTCCTTTACAATAAATTCCTAATTTTTTATAAAAAACTGCGGAAACTTATTTGTACACCTAATATATAATTCCTATTACCATGCGTATACGGTTAGATTCTTTAGAATCGCGGAGGGATATCTCGTCTCTCAGCATATATCAATTTTTCCAAGATGCGTGCTCCGAATTGTTCGGAATAATTTCGGCCGTTGAATTCTATTATCACACAACTCGTCAGAAAGAAAAATTTCCTCCTCACCCATTTCGATAAAAGGCGATCCAGTACGGCAAGTCTTTTCCGTAAGTGAAGGCAGTAGAGAGGTAATTTTGAAAATTGGGAATTTTAAAATAAAATTTGAATTTTTGAAGATTCGATAAAATGTGTTCTACTTACTTCTCGTAGTCGAAGATTGAAGCAAGCTGCCAGTCTGGCCTCCAGGGAAAGTGGCGTTGCGTTTGTGACGACCCTGCGGACAAATAACTAGAATGTGAAGGTAGTATTCGTCCATTATAAATATAAATAAAATATGTATGAAAAATCTAATGTTTTAGTACATTTGATTTGAATTTGAGATATTATGCATTTAAAATACATACAAATTAAAATTCGAAAAGTGTAATTTTTAATTATGATTGAATAAAAATTACAAAAAATCTGAATTCCGACTGAATATTCCGTTTCAATGTTGAATTTTTTTTAATAGAATAAGTAGACAAATGAGCACTCATGTCGTCTGATGGAAAACAATCAACGCTAACCACAGACATCTGTAAATACCATAGACATTATTGAAGTGTTGTCGGCCTTTTTTAGTTCCACGAACTTGTTTTCTTTTTTGGTTTTTCGAAGGTCTTTATATCGTATCTGTTCTAAAATACCGCCGAAAGTAGCTGGTTTCACAAACTCATCAGATGAGTGGAAAGAGGTTTCGAGAAAAGTGCATCGAACTATGGATTTTCACTCAAGATGAAACTGAACGGTGTAAAATCTCTTTCTATTGCATTGCATTTGAGTCATGACTGCCAAAATAACTCCGCCATCGTTCAATCACATACGCATACATTACAATTATAGTGTCTCTGATTAAAGTATGCAGATATCCCTGGCACTAAAATAATAGTAACGTAATATTTCAATTAAAAATTTAAATTAAGTGCAATAGAGTTCATATTTGCGCGTCCAACGTCCTACGGTTACAGGTTGCGATGTGAAAACGCGATTAGAAACCCACGCTTTTAATTGTTCGAAAGCACATAAGTCGTTAACGGGCGAACAGCGGACGATATTTGTCGATACCGGCAACCCTAATGGATTAATTGACGTCCCCGGCAAATTGCTGTTTAAGACCTTGCCACACTGCGTTTTTATGGCTATACATATTTGAAAATTAATTATTAAAAATACATAATTTCTACGAAGGTCACTTCTGGTGACCACAACAAGGGGAAAGCAATTGTGCCTCCAGCTTCCTAAACTCACAGTACTAGCTACGGTTACACAGTCAAATGTTTAGAGCAGATATTCTCTAAAAGTATGGTATTTCCCCTTTCGAGAAGGTCCATCAACCCTTTCCACTCCAAGCATTTTTTCCATTGATTATTGGAAATCATTTTATAATTGGTTAATCAATAGTTTCACATATTTATTGATATCGATATAACATTACTTTGAGTAAGAAAAACAAGATGGTAAGAAAAACTCACCGTCGAAGTTGAAGCAAAGAATTGCCTGGTGAGTGAGACTCACCGGTGGAGTGTAAAAGATTAAAATAATCAACTATGATTAATTACAAAAAAAGGAATGTGTTAAAATAATAAGCCATGCGATGAGTCATAAGTTTTAAAACAAATGCGACACACCTGAGTGATAGCACGCGAGAGCTAGCACTCACACCGATTAGACTAAAAATAACTGATGACTCTTCTGAAACTCTAAAGAGAGTTAAAAAAATATTGTAATCACATGATGAGACCAGACGCATCTCGTCGTATTTAACGTTGACGGGGGATTTGAAAGGAAAAGTTAATAAAGAAATGCGAGAACGTTTATTGTGTTGTTATTAATTTCATTACGTGAATTTTTTTCCGAAATTAATTATGGGTAAGAGATTATGGTGTTAAATGGTATATCACTTACCAGACCGATCGAAGTTAATAGTCATCTATACCACAGATTTATGACGAACTATTCGTGCTAAGCTTATGCTTTAGTACATAATTAAATCTCTCTCTATCATAATTAAACTCAATTTTGAGTTTAAGCTCGCCCTTGTACATCTTCTTTCCTTTTAATTCTTGTATTTCCTGTTTTCTGCACAATAAAATATTAAATAAAATAAATAAAAAACCGACGACGACGACCGATTGGCTCAGTGGCGGGGCCCTCCGCCCGCGGAGTCAATGGTCGCGGGTTCGATTCCCGCATTGGAATAAATATTTATATGGATTTTTAAATGTTTATTCCGAGTCCGGTAACCCCCCCAATCCACATTTTCCTTTCCTGCCCCTTCCTTTCTTCTCTATCCTTTCCCTTCCTCTCCGCCAATCCACGGTCTGCCGTGCCAATGGATGCGTGGCTAGGGGCGAGCCTAGTCGTAAGCGTGCCGATCGTCTCGGGGTCGGGCTCCTCCGGGTACTATGGTGCCTTACCTCAGCATGCAGGGCTCTGCTGGGGCTGACCTCCATCCTCCCATGCGGCTTGTGGGATTCACTAAAGACGAATTTAATATACCTAATTTGTCGAAAAATGACAGCGACGTGGTTCGCCACCCGTCACGTCCTGATTCTCACGAGGGCGAAAAGCGACCAATGACGAGCCGTTTCGCTGCGATGAATCGCAGCGGATGGAGCTCTGTGTTCTCTGCCAACCCCTGCGGGGGATAGGCGTGAATATATAAAAAAAATAAATAAAAAAAAATCCAATTTTTTTGACATATGTATCTCTATTTAATAAACACAACCATACGGCGGCGTTGATTGCTTTCCGTCAGACGACACGCTTGCCCTAAAAAATACTATATGCTTATATATATACTTGCTATAAAAAATACCTCTTTGTGTAACTAAAATAAGAATTGTTTTATTAAAATTTCTAGAACTATAAAAGAGTATTAGTTTTTTGTACTTTCTGTGAACCTTGCTCATAATGGACTTACGAATTATAATAAGGCCAACGATATGATATTTTAAAACCTTTTTTGTCCAAAAGTTTGCTTGCAACGCTGTTTTACCACACGAATAATGCACACATAAATTATCTAGTTAAATACCAAAGACCTGAGATTTAGTGTAAGACCTAACTACAGTCGTTAAACTGAACCTTTACAGGCTCATAAAACTTTGAAATTATCGATATTCTAATGATATATTGATATGTCTTTATTGATTGATGATAGGATTGATTGATGATTTGATGAGTAACGACAATTGAATTGGCGTAAGGAACACACGGAGTGATGAAATTAATAAAGAAGTGACGTTAGTAATTAGTGTATCATCATCTTAATATAAATGGATAAATGTATAATTTTTTAATTACTTTATATTCTCAATATTTTTGGAAATTAGGTAAGTAAACGAGGAAGCGCCTAGTGATTATGCTAAAGTATTTATCGCCGCTCGGGAACATTTGGAAAATCAAGAGCAGTGCACATGCATTGTCTACCTCAGGGTAAGATGTAAATAATGGGGGGAGGGACGAAGGGAATGAGGGAAGGGACACGAGGTGGGTCTCCGGATCCTTTACACTATTACTTACTACGCCGGATATTTAAAGGCTGCACTTACGATGTTAAGTCGCCGGTTCGATTCTATCGTTTGACTATAGATGTGAACTATGTTTTACTAGTCCAAGCGCTAACTATCTTAGTGGGAATGGTCAACAAGAATTCTAGGTATATAATGTTTTATTTTTTTTTCAAAGTAATATTTTGTAGTGTCTGGGGAACTTTAATGGCGATAACCTAGAATTCTAGTCATATCAAACCAATGCTAGTTTTATGTTTGTTTCAATTTATTTTGTGTGTAGCGTACTACCGGCAGAAACTACACCCTTTGCTATCCGGACGAATGGCAGTATAGTACCGTTCAATATTATCTATCGTATTTAGTAACTACATTAAATACTTTAGAAAATACGACATAAAATCTTCAAAAAACAAGCCCTATACCTTTTCCATGGTCGGCAGTGTTGCTTTTCCATCAGGCGATACGTTTGCTCGTTTTTCTTCCTATCCCATAAAAAAAAACTAGCTAATGGACATATCGAAAGTATTCAAGACGGTAGCACCTTCCTAAAGTAGTAGGAGATAAGTGATTGAAGCTCGATAGCTAACTTATCGATAACGGAGAACATTTCGTTAATGCTTTAAGTGCGATCTTCAAATTTACGGTCGGTACGAGAGCTGCGTCGATAGTAAAATTAATTGAACAAAATATAAAACAATATTCGGCCCCGACGCACCGTTATCGCCTATGATGGGTTCGTATAGGTATGCCGGGTCATCGAACCGACGCTTTTTGTTGCAATAACGCCGCCATTATGTAAAAGTTCCAGTTTTTTGTGGCTGTTCATTTTAGCGAATGCATTTATGTATATCAATGTTGAATTGCGTGTTCGGTCCTTTGATGTTCGCCGACAGCGTAAGCAACAAAACGATTTGTCAAAATAATCTACGCTGGTTTAACAATTCGTGACATAAAATAATATTATAGCTACTTTTAGGACAGTCAGAATTTTTACTTAGCTAAGATCCGCGACAAGCAAACAAATATTATATATATTATATAAAATAGTAATGTTTGTTTTTACTGGAAGAAGTGGATTTATGGGGAACTTAAACTAAATCTTATCGAAAAAAGGGCCGTCAGCAACTTTTCACTTCACAATCTCTATCAACAATACCAAACACGCACCACCACTCTACCACCATATTCACGACACGTGTTTCGCCTCACCATAAGGTATTATCTGGTATACTATACTCTACGGAAGACAAACGTTAAGGACAAGTCGTTCAAATACATTCAGTGTATGGACTGTGAAATATTAATATACTTGTTACGTAATGTTTTTACTTTATTTGAATAATAGTCAAAATACGTAAGTTATCATTTAATAAGTTACACACACACACACACACATATATATATATATATATATATATATATATATATATATATATATATATATATATATATATATATATATATATATATATATATATATATATATATATATATATATATATATATATATATATATATATATATATATATAACTCTGTATAAGACTTATTTGTATATTTATACAAATAAGCCTTTATTTGCGATTTATATGAGACATGAACTGCTCTTAAACTACTTCGAATTCGAGTGTCACCTCTCCCCCGTGCATGGCAACAACAACACACCATAGTTTCATCACAATCGAATGAATAATTTAAAAACGTATATGGGATAAACGAATAGGTACACAATAACTGTTATATATAGAGATATAACCAAAGTCTTAATTTGTCAGAGGACAAGTAGAAAAGCTACATCTCTATCGGATGACCATAAAGGAATCTTAATTACCTCCCCACACCAAATGAATCAACGAGTGACATGCGGCCACATCTAATTGGTATTAGAATTTCTGCCACATTTCCTCGACGTCCGTTTAAGGCGTATCAACGCGAGACGTGGAATGTGATATCTGTTTCGGCGTGCACGGCAAAAACTGATTAAAATGTTTTACAGTTAACAATACTTCACAATATCTACTAGCTGTTGTGTATAAAGTTTCAATTTTACTAACTAACTTTCTTGACGCAGCGTACCAAAACGTATCTTGTCCTCCAAACAGATCTTGCGCCACTGTTCCCTGTCCTGTGCCACCTCCTGCCAGTTGCAGATTTAAAGGTGGCGCAAGTCATCCTCCTATTTTTGGAGATAGTGTAACTAGCTTTTGCCCGCGACTTCGCTCGCGTGTAATTTGGTCTGCCACATTAAGTTTCGTGAGAGATCATTTTAAATAAATATATATTTTTTTACTTAATAGTAAAATTATATTACGACCAAAATTACAAATATCATTACAAATTGTAGCCTATATATTATTTCGATGTATAACCTATATTATTGTAAAGTTTCATCCACATTCGTCCAGTAGTTTTTTCGTGAAAGAGTAACAAATATACATCCATACTCACAAACTTTCGCATTTATAATATTAGTAGGATAGGATTTCTTGTATAAATTTCTAATATAAAAAATTTTTTTAGAAATTGTGAGTTATACAAATTTATATAATATTTAAACATTTAAATCTAAGTTCAATGGACTCGTCGACCATAGTAGGATGCGGTCCTCCAACATCTGGGGGTTTTGCGGAGGGCTAACACCCCTCCCATAGAAAACACACATTATTAAAGAAACCGATATTATTAAATAATAAAATAAATAATTTACAATTTACTTTATAAAATGTATACTACATATAAATATACACGTACATGCATATCTACATACATACATAAAGATATACATACATATATATGTACAATTGTAATGAAGGAGAACATTATGGGGTCAGAGATTTGAGGTAAAAGTCTTAAATTATACCTTTCTATTAATATCAATTTATATATTATATGATGGAATAAATTCACGCTAGCAATTCACAATAACGGTGTATAATTCCTTTTGTTCAAAATAGAAAAAAAAATAATTTTAATTGAAAAAACACTTATATTATTGTACAAAGCAATTATGATAGTATCCAAAGCGATCGCGATAATTCCGGACCACACACACATCTTCGACAGTTAGTTGGCGTGTTAAGCCTCCATTAGCAGATGAACGCGAAGATTATGTAAGTTTTTACGTTGTACCCGACACACTGTTATTACCCTAGGTAACAAATTATATCGCAATAGATGCTATATGTCTTGCTTTATATCAGAGGTACTCAAACTTATTTGTCTACCGCCCACTTTGAAAATCCATTACATTCTCACGCCCCTCAAATATGTATAAATTACCAAATCTTAAAAATCACGATCGCAATGATAATTTTTTTATTATATTCATTGCGTAATATTTTTTTAATTTTTTTATAGCGTGTCTTATCCTATTTAACAGTTCTAGAGGTGGATTTTATTTTAGTTTTTAAAATATAAATCAGCCATCGCTCCCCGTAAATAAGTTTAACACCCCCAATTCTCTTTGGCACTATACCGTCCCCGTTAAATTCTCCAGCGCCCACAAGGGGACGTTATCACCCACTTCGAGAAACACTGTTTTTACTGCTCGATTTGCGCAGAGCACAGCGATGTAGGAACGACTGTATGACTAGTTGATTATCGATAAAATTAAAAAGCAATCATGCCACTATTGTGCATGATATTGCCTGTACTATCTTATGATGCCGGAACGTGGATACTGCTTCATAAGATACACAGTTAGTCAGGGAGCTATGGAGATGATCGGAGTTTCTCTGGTGGATACGATTCGGAATGAAAAAATCCAACAAAGAGCCATAGTCACTGACATAGTCTTCCGAGTAAGCAAAGTGAAGTGGCAAATTTTTTGGTCACATTTTTCCGATAACCGCTGTAGATCTAGACGAGTGCTGGGATGGATACCGCGTCGTGATAAACGTAATGTGGGAAGATCCTCGGCTAAAAGAAGCTGGTTCCACAGAGTGGTTGTGCTTGGAAAAAAGTAACAGGAAAACGCAATGGGTTAGATCACCACTCTTTGTGAATATAAATAAAATTGGACATATATATTAAAACGTCATCGCATCAATTGGTCCATCTATAGTAGGTGGTTGGTTCTTTTAATCTCTAAACAAAAAGTGTCGCAACCACGTTCTTTGATACCCAGCTGTCAAGATCTATTTGCTATGTGGAAGAGATGAGGTGCGACGCGGAAAGAAACTAGATTCATATCAGTAGCAATGTGATGTGACACCTCCACACATTACAATTTTAAATCACGTTTCCTACCTGGAAATTATTTAGCCGCTCCAACTCATAGATTTTTTGCCCGACTACCTTAGCTTTGATACTTGTGTCAGTGATCCATCCAGTCCGTCAATTTTGTAAAATGACAAAATTCCGCATATGTTGATTGTGTAAGACGGATAAAGAAAGTGTAAGAAGCTAATAAAAAGAATTCTGATTCTCACTGTTACATATCGTCGCAAACAAGCGAACACGTAAAAAAAACTGTAAATGATACAGACATAGACTAGGGATTGCAATCCTGTAGTTCTTTCAATCCCGTGGGATTGCGTGGCATCTTTAAAATTTAAAATTTTAATTGTTATAAAATCAAATTGAAACTACAGATTTTTATGTAAAAGTCAACTTTTATTAAACTTTTCTTACATACACATACATACATATCGTCACGCCTGTCTACCGTAAGGGTAGGCAGAGACCACAGATCTCCATCTGCTACGATCTCGGCATACTTCCCTTGCTTCCTCCACACTCATTATTCTCCTCATGCAAGCCCACCGGTTGAGGATACTCTTGACCTGGCCCTTCTTAAAAAGTTCAGCAATCTGGTCAAGGTACGTTTTTCGTGGTCTTCCTCTTCCGGCCCTTCCATCCACATTCGCAAGGTAAATTTCTTTTGCCAGTCGTCTTTCATCCATCCTCTCTATATGTCCAAACCATCTAAGCATCCCTTTTTCTACTTTTGTCACAACACCTTCTTTTACTCCACATTGCTCTCTTATATCTTCATTTCTTATTCTATCATTCAAGGTTACACCACACATACTTCTTAATGCTCTCATTTCCACCGCATTCAGTCTGCTTTCATGCTTCTTCTGCCAAACCCAACTTTCACTACCGTATATAAGCGTCGGAACAAGCACCCCCTGATGAATCGCCAGTCGGGCCGTTTTTGACACATTCTGACTTTTCATAAAGGAGTGCAGGGCTCCGTTAACCTGATTACCAACTTTCACTCACATTTCTTACATTAAGCAACATAAATTATTACTTTTCTATTAATTCAGTATAAGTATTGTAATTCGTAATCTGTTTTCTTATATTCACCATTCAATGTATGGCATAGTTTAATAGTTTTGTTTATTTTACCCTTACTCCTAACAACAGTTTTATATTTTTAATTCAGTCTTATTCATATGATGACTAATAATCAAATCACAACTTTCTCTTAGATAGAGCTACTCGCGATTTACGCGAAAGTTTTAGCGCCAAATTTTTAATATGCGAGATCCACGGATCCGCGCTTTGAGGATGCGGAATCCAGTAGATTAATAAAAGCAGCGGGATCCCGTTTTGCGGGATTGCAATTCTAACACAGACATGAAAAAAATTGGTGCATATTCTGTAGCAGAAAAAAATACTCCGTTGAATGGTCCGAGTCTCACGGCGTTGAAATTTAACTATTTTTGTGTGAGTGATCTGATACAATTTTTTCAGAAATATATTTTTTTGGCTATTGTGGTAAGTTTTAATTTTCCGGTTTACGTTTTCGGTTTTTTGGGTGGATATATTATTATATATTAAAATTATTAGAAGCTGTTGGGTTAGTTTCGATTTTTTGTTTGCAGTTCTTTATAGGTACTTATTGTTTAAAATCATCCTCACGAGCTGTATTAAAGGGCAAGATAAAATATTTATTATTTATATGTATATGTATCCCTTACCACTGAGTCATGTTATGAATACTTGTAGCAAAACAGTCGTTTTTCATCTAACAGTTATTATCAGACAAGCAAAAGTTGGCAGCCAACTCTTATAGCACAAATATCTTAAATTCTTTATTTGTCTATGATATAAGAAAGCAAAGGAGCAGGTGTGCCGCCCATAGATAGTTGCAGCGTAATAGGCATTGTAGAAACGTTGCCAGCCTTTAAGAACTAATTAGGCTTATTTTTGGAGGTTCCAATGTCAACACTGCTAGATTTAGCTGGTTCCAAAGAGTAGTGGTGCGTGGTAACTTTCGGTAGAAACGCACCGTACTAAATCGCCACACATCCAGACGGTGGGAATAAAACTTTTCACGGCGATTTTTCATGACATGAAGTCTGACCAATCCACTTTATGCCCGTGATTTGTTCCATACAAAATTCAAGCCAAATTTTAGATCGAACAAATGTCACCCGATAGGAAATTTGAAGCCAACCTGACTGTCGAGTTCATACGGTTGTCCGGACGATATTGGACCAATTAATGTCGGCACCTGTCCGGCGCGGTATCATAGCGACCGCAGGATGGACGTGACAGTTTTTGTCGGCAACCCGATCGGGCGGGCGACACGCGATACCACGCTGACGCACTCCGCGTGCGCCCTTGGAACTGTACGCCTTGCGTTAGGTTAGCGCGAGTATATCAAATGAAATTGCAAACAAAACACAGAATATTTGCCATAATAGGCTCATATTGGGAAGAACTGTGGAGGAGACCAAAACACATCCTGAATTGTAGTACCAATGAAAAAAGAAGTCACAGAATATTACAACACTCCCGTAGAAAACCGGCGTCTGAGTGGTAGCTTAGCTATCGCGCTTCGAACGGTGAGCTAGAGTTCCGGAGGACCAACACTCTCCCCCTCCCCTCCCCTCCCACTTCCGTAGTGACACTTTCCTTAAAGGTCGGCAACGCTTCCGCACTGCCTATGGCGCTGCGGATATCTATGGGCGGCGTTGATTGCTTTCCATCAGGTAACACGCCTGCTCGTTTGCTTTTCTATCCGATAAATAAAAATTTTCGATTATAATAGACAATTTAATTTTTATTCATTTTTATACATCCCATTTATGTACTACTGCTGGGCAAGATTCCCCTCATTTATGAAGGACCATGCTTGTTTAAGGTGGATTGGCGGGACATTTGAATTTGAAATAAATATCTGTAGGCCATACATGTACGTACATATATTTATCAGGATATGGCAATTGAACTCATGAAAACGGTGACTTCAATACACTATAGCCCCGAGATTGAGGGTGTTGTTATTAAAATATTGTATTGGACATCTTTTCGTTCGAAAGGTCTTTACAGTTAGAGAGTTTTCAAGACAATAACTACGACGCACCAATGGAGGAATGTCAAAGTGTTTTCATTGTTACGAAAATGATATTCTTTTTTAATTCAATAAATAATAATACAGTTACGAAAGGACCTCCTTTGGTCCAGATTTGTTATCGAAAATTTACAAACATATCATTACTGAGCTAGTCATTTTATTTTATTTTTAAAAATATCTATTAATATCCAAGGTGTCAACCTTTTAACTGTGATGTTTTTGGATAGAAAGGCAGGAAAGCAAATTAGCCAAAAAAGGAAGGAACCTTTTTACAGACCACAACAGAAAACAATAAATATTACATTTGTTGTACAAAATGATTCAAACAAGCAATCGATGTTCTTTTTTGAGGGCATTAACACCGCCAGCTGCAGAACTAAATTGTTGGAGAAAAAGCCGCGACCGGCAATTTGAGCACGCGCCGCGTCACCAGGAAGTCGCAGCATCTCATTATGCCCCGCTCCGCCGACGCTTAGATATGTAAACACTGTATTTTCGGTCCACAGCGCGGTCCAGCCTCTCCTTGCCACCGTAACGAGCACACGAGAATTGTTCGTTGGTTGTTGGTACGTGTACACGGGCAAAATAATAAGCAGGTGCGTAATGATGCAAAATTGAGCGTTACATGCGAACAGGTAGTGCGTCGGTGAAAGGCGGAAGCGGAAAGTGTAGCGGGTAAACTATTTATCTTTAATAAAACATAATCGCGTTCTTTGACATTGTATTGTTGTTTGAAATAGTGATAGTTTCCCTCGAGGCAGTTAGTTGTATTGACGTTTGTGTGTGTTCATAGCAGATGTATATTATGTAATAATTCGACGGTTTCCAAAGTAGGAGTTGACATATTATATATATTTATGACATATTATATATTTCTTATATGCATCTTTTTCTATTTAAAACGGATCAAATAAATTATGCGTTAACATGAGAAGTTAGTATAGTTTATAAGCGCGATTTTAGAACAAACAAAAAGTATTTCATTTGGTCCAATGCATTAAAACATCTCTACACAGCAAAAATGAGAAGAAACTCTCATGACGGC
Source organism: Baronia brevicornis (assembly GCA_031353405.1). Taxonomy (NCBI): domain Eukaryota; kingdom Metazoa; phylum Arthropoda; class Insecta; order Lepidoptera; family Papilionidae; genus Baronia; species Baronia brevicornis. The sequence goes on from JASFAT010002041.1 coordinate 13,277, forward strand.
CTTTAATTATATGTAGTAATAAATATTGTAAAAAAGGAAAATTTTGCTGTTAGGAAGGAATTTGGATAATTTTAAATAACGTGAAATCCATGTAACAATATAACAGCGTAAAGAAGATAATATCAAAAACATTCTTTTTAATTTATTTATAGAAAGAGTTTCATTAATTTATAGAAAGAGACGACGCAAGTCACCAGCGTGTGCCGAATCACGACGCTTGACTATAGCAGAATTAATTGTATTCTTTAGAGTAATGAAAAATGTACTAGATGAAATATAGAATGCCAAAATCTCAGAGTTTAATTATTCAGAATATAAATTTGCCCTTTCATATTTCCTTATGAAAAAAATGTCGCATCAAATCCGCACCCGCTGGTATTACATCACTAAAGACGCATCTAAAAAATGCTATGCGATAATTTTCACCTTCCGGAGGAGTGGCCAACATCAATGAGAGTACTGATACCGTCACCATTGATAAGAATTGTATGTATGGCACTGGATTCTGTGAACTCGCATATAATTTATTACTCACCAGCAACAGGACTACGGGCGTGGTATAATTGCCAGTAATATTGCCTCATTAAATCAGTGAGGTCGAAAATGCTTTTTTTAATAATATTTTATTTTTGACATACATATAAATAAAATAATATCTCCTTTGATACTGTTCGCGATTACGATCTACCCGTATTTATTCTTTATTATTCGCAATAAAAATATGAGCGGGTAGAAAAATAAAATGTAATGTGTCAGTGCGAGTGTGATGTGATTTTTCTCAGTTCTGTTCAAGTTCTTATGCTAGCTAGACAAGTTATAATTTATATTGTTGGGAATTGTCAAGATTACACTAATTTTGAATCAAATTTTGTTTTAATTGAGTTCGGATGGACTCCAGTGTCTAAGTAATAGACAGATACTATAAGACGATGATAAAGTTAGAAGAAGCACTAAGAAGAAGCACTAAGAAACTAAAAAAATTGAATATGTTTTTTTGGATCTGTCCCATGTTGTGTGGTAATTAATTAAAAGAATTCATATTTCTTACTAGCAGATTTGTTATTATTTTGAATATGAGTGCCACTCTGGCAACGGCTTTTTATTGTCCTTCTTAATTATAAAATATTATTCGTTCATTTCCCACGACGGGATGAATATAATATATATGGACCAGTCGAAAGTTTTACTTAGCTAAGATCCGCGACAAGCAAAATAATAACAGAAAATTAATAATGTGTGTTTTTCTGATGGATGAAGTGGATTTATTTGGAACGTTAAACCAAAAACTTACCGACACTACACACAACACTAAACACACATTACCACTTTTCCATCTTGTAAACGACACGTGTTTCGCCCCAACACGAGGCATCTTCAGGTATAGAAGACTCTACGGAAGACAACCGAAAAGTTTTGGGCACTTCATCCAGCAGAAAAACACACATTATTAATTTTCTGTTATTGTTTTGCTTGTCGCGGATCTTAGCTAAGTAAAACTTTTGATTGTCCATATAGTGATGGGTTTCCGCAAAGTAACGCCTGACTCCATTAATAATAAGAATATAATATATGTATGGCCTACAGATTTATTCCATGTTTGTTGGCGTGGTGGGTTAGTAGTGTTCATTCCTGAAATATTGGAAACTTTGAATGAAAGATTTGAATATTTTTTTTTGGATTTGTTGCATGTTGCGTATAAAATATGGCCGAGATGCGTACATATATCGTCTGTAAGACCAGATCGCATTGATTAGAAGACAGAATTACCAGACCATACACTAGACATGTTATTCTTTTGAATATTTTTGCCACTCTGACAAAAGTTATTTCCATTGCCTTGATGAAGATTATAATAAAATATTTTGTTATAAACTGAAGGAATTATAGCGGATGTGATAAAGAATAGTCTTCGCAACAGTTTAACTTTTAATTAGTGCAACAGAAGAGCAGATAATTAATTACACGGATGCGTCTGCACAGCGCACAGATAAAGCAAGAAACTAAATAGGTGCGTTCCAATAATACTAACATAAAAGAAATTAAATAATTTAATATACGTTAAAAAAATGTAATAATAAAATGAGTAGTCGCTAGTTACCTTACTGCGTGGGTACATGCTGAGTACATCGGCCCACCAGCGCGCCTCCTCTCGGCTGGTGCCCTTGACGAAGGTGACACGCTCGGGCGCCGTGATCGCGAGGCTGTGCGCATGCCCTGTGACGCTGTCTGCCTCACTCACCTCCAGCACCGTCGTCATGTCCACGCTGGCCTGGGGGACTGTGTCAGGCTGGAACAAAAAAAATACTAGTTACTCTAGTGTACTCTAAGACGCGGCTCTACCTATGGTGCAGGGTGTGCGTTGCACGGCGGTGTTGTGGAGGGGGGGGGGGCAAGCCGGGGAACTATCAAAGAACTTGAGCCCATGTCATAACATACACGCCGAGCGTTATGATCAACTCCACGTAAAAAGAGCTCCGGTTTGCATACATTTTGTATGACATCCGAAGCTCTTCCCAAATGTGATCAGCTGATCAAGTGGTGGTGTGTTTGGTGTTAGTAAAAGTAGTTGAGAAGTGGCAAGTTACTAACGGCCGTTTCTTCGATAAGATTTAGTTTAATTTCCCCGTAAATCCAATTCTTCCAGTACAAAACACACATTATTATTTTTCTATTTTGTTTGACTGTCGTGGATCTTAGCTAAGTAAAAATTCTGACTGTCCACATAGTAATGGATTTCCGCAAAGTAAAGCCTGACTCAATTGAATCAAAATATATTGGCGTTTGTATTCCAAAAATCTAAATTAAGGTGATTGTTAGGATTTATGCTAACAAGGTGTGTGTGTAATAACTTGCGCGTAATATATTTTTAATTCTTTTAAAAAACTACCGAGACCATTCGACGCAGATTCTTTTTCTGATTCAAATGGCGTAATGAACCAAAATACGTTTTTCTTACTTACATCAAATACGGTTTCCGTCGTCAATGTGTTTATATAAAAGCCGATACGGTAACACCGTAAAGAGTAACCCCAAAGGTGTTCAACAAAATACAAAATGAGAACTGCATTCGAAAATTAAACTATAATCCTTTTTGTTTCTTCATGTGAGCATACACTTCACTTCATTATAAATAAAACAGGCTCGCTTGGCTTGAGCCCACGAGGCAATTTCGTGGAATGGACGTCGGGAGTAGTGTTAATTTAGAATTATTGCCAATGATGTATCCAAGTTAGCTAATGTTCCTCAACTGCAGGCGGTGGGGTACAGACGAAATGTGGTTACTGAAATAGCTGGCAGTCTAGCTTAACGAAGGGTCTCGAGTGCGATCGTTTAATCAAAGTCGGGTTCAATACGCAAGATAGCTTTACACCCGTGGAACTTTGTTTCACCTACAATTTATATAATTATAACTTTTCAATTTCAATTCATGGAGATCAATAACAACCTGCGTCGTGTATGGTAAGAATTCTAGATATTAGATGATAATTTATTATAATTCGAATTAATGAATAATGGTTATTCTATACATGAAAACTAAACATGGTAACTCCAAAATAATTCTTTTTTTTAGTTTGTAGGTCCTCCCTATACTTTGTTTTGTTTTTTGTTTTCCCTTTCTTCGTAAAACGAACGATATATAATAGCCGGAGCCGTTTTTGAGTAGTTGACACAAGTGTATATATATATATATATATATATATATATATATATATATATATATATATATATATATATACGTGTTAGTCAGTAACCTTTGCACCAAAATTCATAAGCAATAAAACAAATGTCTTGCTGGCACGTCATTTAAAACGACATTACTTGTTTTTTTCAATTCGTCGTAATCGCATACAAATTTAGACTATATAAATGACAGCATAAATAGAAACAAGGAAATGACAAATAGGACAACACCATTTGATGGAACCCAACAGTCCGAATCGAAAACGACCTTGATATATTCCACAAAACAATAAGAACCACTCAACCTTGAGACCCCGCGATCTTGAACCCAGCTCGGCTCCAGTTTAATCGTCACGTTGTATAATTTAGCATTTATCACTGCGTGACCCGGTGGTTATCCTAGCGGTATGCAAATCTCTACAGTTACACACCGGTACAAGGCACGGACTTCAAGCGTGCTTGTTATTTATCGCTAATGATACAGCTGACTTCCTCAAATAGGACAGTGCGAACTTGATGCAGTCCAACGGGTTTTACATTCTCTTGTTTTTGACGTGAATTTCAATTATTTACTAAACCGGAATCGTATCGATAAGCAGACAATCTACGAAACAGGAGCTACGCTAAACAACTGCAAGGAAACAAACATGAATGAAGGCAACAGTAGTCTCGAATGGCCATGATTATAATTACACTACAACTATAACTTTTAAGGTGGAATTCGTTAATTCAAATGTTGTATGTAATGTGTATGTAAATGCCTACTCATAATACCTACTTCTTTGACCAATATATCAAAGTTCGTTTATGGAATTTGTTGCCGCTGAAGGTGAGACAAGCGAAGTTTCGCTCGATTGTCAAAAAGTTTGTCAAAAATCACTATATCTTTATAAATATCTATATATCTTTTTAGTTATGGTTAACTAAAATTTATATATATATATATATATATATATATATATATATATATATATATATATATATATATATATATATATATTTCGCTTATGGCGATAAATTTTTCTATAATCCTGATGATAATGTATCACCAACCTACATCAAATTATCTTTTTAACACTATGTCCATCCAACGGTTGTCTACAAAAAATTGAAAAAAAAATCGCTATTAGCGATAAGACCACCATTTATATATAAATATTATAATCAATAACGTTGTTTTTGATGTACAATAAAGAATATATGTATCTATCTATAGTTAGTAAAGCTATGAGAGCAAGGTGTTGATATTATATACATAGTTATGCTTTATACATTAATACAATTAGTTCATCATTATCCCCATCGGGCTACATGACGCACCTTGGGAGAGAAAGATTGCAAGACGAAAATTATCTCACATTTCTCTATACATATCGCGTGTTAGTATAAGAAGTAGACAAAATAATACAAATGATCACTGTCGCAAAAACGTTAAGAAATAGAGCTTACAATTGAGATGCACGAAACGATCAAGTTTGCGAGGCGAGGAGAAAGCTTCGATACATCGATAATAATCGAAAAGTGAAAATATGATTCAGGTAAATCACGCAAATGTTAACTCGATAAAAATCAATTAATACTAACGAACGTCGCGATCCATCGCTCGGGAGCGTTCATCGAGAATCACTGATCGAGAATCAACAATGAGACATTTTGGAGATAACAGGATTTATATAGACTTTCGCTGTCTCCCGAAATGGTCTAATTTGACAACTCATTCTTTGTAAAGAGTCACTTTATTAAATTTGCACTTTTTATTTGTTTTTATGCAGCTCATGCTTAATAAATAAATTATATACAATTTAAATCGGAATAAAACCATTTTGGTAGGATTGTAAAGACAATAAAAACACTAAACATTAATTATTTCATCAGGCGTTTTAGATAGATAGATAGATATATTCTTTTTTGTACACCAGAAACTAAGTTATACAATTATTGATTTTAATATTTATATACAAATGGCGTTCTTATCGCTAATAGCGATTTCTTTCAGACAACCGTAGGATGAACACAATGTTAAAAAGATAAATATTCGACTAGAATAGGGCCACTCAATTTCTTCCCATTGATATCGTATGAGGCAACTGTTAGAACAGATACCGGGGTGAATTGGTGATAGCAGATTTGTTTTTAAATCTGTAAATACCAATTCAATCTAAACGTGGCGATTTCGCCAACATTCGCCAACAGCAGTGGACTCTTACGGCTACATTAATTGGTAGAACGTGTTTTTGTTTGACAGCCTGAACTCTGCGATATTGTGATAAGATAAGGCAATAACAATAATGAAGAAGATAAACCTTTCGCGATACCATCATTATGAAACTTGGCAGAAATAAAGATATACAGTTCGCCATAGCGACGACGCCGTGCAGCCGATCGCGTCCGCAGATTACAGTTAGGAATCTACTCCTACAACGTTCTTGGGGAACATTGGGACAATACAATTGGTTGTGGGTGCATAGTAACTCAGTTTAACGATTACGCAATGGTACCTCTACGGTGATCATTTAAGGCCAATAATTTGCGATGTAGCGGGATAAGCAGAGATAGCAATTCAATGGGGGGGGGGGGATTCCTTACAGTTGTATTCCTATTCCGGGACAACGCCGGCCCGGTGCCGTCGAAGTGTTTATGGCTGGGTGCACGCAGTAACTAAGAATGTGTCCCGGGCGCGGACAATATTAGAAATCGACAATGTAGCCTCGGATGCTTTAAGCTCCCATACAATTGCAACGGGAAGTATTGTTGTTCTTAATAGTAAGAATAAATGATCTGTGAAATTAATAAACTATTTTAAATTTCTAAATTGCTGATTGCAAGAGAAAAAGTTGAGCAAGTGAATGAGTTTGAATATTTGGGAGAGATGATGGAAAATGTGAATGTGACATTGAAAGGCGAGTGAAAGCTGGTAATCAGGTTAATGGAGCCCTGTACTCCTTTATGAAAAGTCAGAATGTGTCTAAAACGGCCCGACTGGCGGTTCATCGGGGAGTGCTTGTTCCATTTCTGATGTACGGTATTGAAAGTGGGTTTGGCAAAAATCATGAAAGCAGACTGAATGCGGTGGAAATTGGAGTATTAAGAAGTATGTGTGGAGTAACTTTGAATGAAAGAATAAGAAATGAAGATATGAGAGAGCGATGTGGAGTAAAAAGTGTCGTGATAAAAAAGGTATACTTAGATGATTTGGGCTAATTTACGTTGCAAATTACAGCATACCTTGACCAAATTGCCGAAGTTTTAAGAAAGGCCATATCAGTGGGGCTTGCATGAGGAGGGTTATGAGTGCGGAGGAAGCAAGGAAAGTATGCCGAGATCGTAGCAGATGGAGATCTGTGTTCTCTGCCTACCCCTACGGGAAACAGGCGTGACGATATGTATGTATGTAAATTTTAATTCTGTTGACTCTATTTATAATTATTAATCAGATAATAAAAAATCTATTCGTCCCTATCATCTTAATGATCTGAATATAGTGGGTTCTTTTTCCAAACTTCCTTTCACGCCCTATAACTCTAAGAAACCATTGCCCCGATGTTGCAGATGTGTATGGGCGGCGTTGATTGATTGGCCAACTTTCGCGCCTTCTCTTCTTGTAAAGAAACCTCATCAAATAGAGAGTTTTTATTAGAACATTATTGTAACTATAAGATGTGTGAGTGAAAATTAGCAAGTTAATAGAGGTGTCAAATGTTTAATGTTCAGTTTTATCACAGAATGAAATACGTGATGCAGATAAGTCCCGACCTTGCTCAGCGCTCCCCTCGGTTCAGGAGTTGCGCCGCTATACGACCGGTGTGAGTACTAATCATTGTTTATCGAGAGCCGGACCTTGTAGGCTGTTAAATTAAATATGCAAACCTCTATTTATAACTGCCCGTTTTATGTAACCGTTATAGGGCGTACGCACCGTCGGGTGATGGCGGTGAATTGAGCGATTAGCGTTTTTAAGTGTCGACGGCTCTACCGATTATTGAAGCTTAGCGTCAATACAAAACCAGTATCCTTTTGAGTTCAAAATAATACAATAAAGTTATAATATGATAATATTAAAATTTATGTCTTGCAAATAGATGTCTTTGAGCCTCAAAACTTCTCTCTTAGGCGTGGACTCGATTTTTTGTGTATTTGTATGGTGTTTTTATGAGACATTCCTCCCCACGTTACATCGTGATAAAATTATGGCTATTCTACCAAAACTTTCTATGGACTTTTTCAGTCAATTTAAGAAGTCACGATATACGCATTTATTTTATACCACTTCATTTTTACTCCTTGACCGAACTATGTTGTATAATACGCCACTACAATTATACAATATAACTGATAATAATATAAGTTTATAATAATGACAAAACACAACGTCACTAATGTAAGTTGGCGGGAAAAGTCCTAATACGTTTTTGCTTTTTTGCATCGATATATGACGCTGAGGCTCACGCCGCCTTTCCTCCACTAAGGTCGCAACCTTACAGCGTCCTGCGTCAACGTTGGTTATTTCAGCGTTTACGTTTATTGCTGTCGCGTCTTGAATGCAAATTGTCGTTTTGTAGGGTGCTTGGGCTTAGTTTGTGACCGCGACTGTGGAAATGTTAATTTTTATGAAGTCACTTTAAATACCCATTAGTCGCAACCACGGTCTTCCTGGTTTAAATTTTAGTACGCCTGCGCAATAAACGTATCCGCAAATTGATGCACTTATAAAATAAATATACGACCAGCAACAAATATGACGACCGTATGAATAAAGTTATTTGACACGAATTTACAACCTCCAGAACACAGCAATAACGTGAGCTATTTCTGAAAGAGATTTAGTACTGAACGCGCTAAGTGCTTTAGGTGACAAAGTTAAATTATTTGAATCACTTTCATAACAATTGCTAAGAAATAGTAAGCGCCCGTAGGATTTCTGATAAGATCGATTTATTATTATAATATGAAATGATATATACGAACAAATGTATCATCTCCCTGGGTAATGTATTAAAACTTTTTATGTGACTAAAATAAAACCTTTTTATTATATTACTTCTTTTTAAATTCATAATTTTAAAATAGAAATAAATAAATTGTTTTATAAAAACAATAAGATTCGATTGATTGACGTCTTTCGAATAACATTTTGCCTTTCCTTGAATAAGAAATTAATATTGATAAAGTGTGAATAAAGTTTATAAATAATATGAAATGTACAGTGATACATTAATAAATAAATTAATTACATTTGGAAGAGTTTAATTATATCGAAGATAAAACCCCCTAAAGATCCCGTGTGTCGCCGTTGCAGTACGGCTGGCACGCTATAGTACTTTATTACGGTAAATTTTCTGAGGAGTTGTTTAATCTCCTCCTAGCCGCACAGTTCCACCATCGGACTACGCGACACAAAATAAATTTCATCCCCATCACCTGAGCAGTTGTCAGTCAATCACAGTGCAATTTAATTGTAATTTTCTGCCAATAGCTGTGCAAATGTGGAAGGATTTACCACCTGCGATGTTCGCACAAAAATAAGATATAGGGATACTCAACAGATGAGCGTATGACGTGTGAAAATGGTGTCTTTTTTATGGGATAGGAGGAGGGCAAACGAGCAAGCGTGTCGCCTGATGGAAAGCAATCAACGCCGCCCATAGAAAACCGCGACACCGCACGAGTCACGGAAGTGGTCAATCGACTTGAGACTAAATATGTAGTTATATCTATATATATTAAATATCATAGTTTTAATGGACGCAAAAAAGTACGAGATAGTTTTTATGCACCGTTTCTTCCCTCTCAGAGCGCTATTTTTTTCCTGAGGATGTGTGGTAGTTTGTTTCAATATTAAATTCAAAAAAATCTTGTCAATGAATACAAAAAAAATTAGACTTTTATTAAATATTGGCACAGATAATAATAATTTTCTTTAAATAAAGTAAGAAATCTTTCAGAGAGTAAAAGTGAGTAAAGAAATGAGAAATAGTCTCTCTATGTAACACATGTAATACACAATGTTTCTTATATGCCAGAGTCAAACTGCAGACAATTTTAACAAAAATTCTTCTAAAATTTATAATTTTGATAAAATTATGTTTGTCTACATTGTAATATTTATTTCGTGCACATCAGAGTTTTGTATAGACGAGAAAAAAAATTCTGACTAACTTTGCGACATTACTTAGTTTTTAATTTTTGAAAAAAAAAGCTATTGCATCTTGATTCTATCTGGATATAACGTAACATGACTAAAAAAATAATATGAACTTTACATATTTTATATATAAAATTATATTCTAAGGTTGTAAAGTAATTTATAACTCATAAAGCTAATTGGTACAAAAAAAGAATCACGTCAACAGTGGCTTAAGTATTCAGACTTAATTTATACCTCATTAATAAAACGACACATAACCTATAATAAAATATAAACTTATAATATATATAATTGTAACGAATTGCGTTCTTTGTAAAACACTTCGTAGGTGCATAATAAGATAACATGGTTGTTTATACAGTGAATACATTATAGAGTGGTTAATTCCCACGCATTTTGTCCCATTTCCTATCGTTAGAGCATAACTTATATCTATCTGCATTAATAAGCTTTCAACTAATTATCATCTTTTTATTTATCACCCGGAGGTTTCGAACCCGTTGCAGTCCCCGTACAGTTAGGCGACGCCCACGGCGCGGCGTGTGTCGCTTTATCCCTAGAGTTATGGACCGCACGCACGCATCCCGATTGCTTTAGATAGGGGGCAATGAGCAATGAGTTTGCCAACAAAAAAGAAAGCATTCTAACTTACTCATATTTAATAAACTAAAGTGATAGGTTCCCAATGGGGGCGGTACTACCCCCTGGTAGAGTCTGATAGCTTTTCATAGTGGTGGTAGCGAGTCTTTGAGATTTGGCTTTGAAATGGGGGGTGTTATTAAGTACCTTTATTTTCATGAAAAAACATTTTATCTAGCCGTCTAAAAAAGTAGTGTTATTATTATTATGGCGCAAATAATTTTTCTTTCTTTATTTCTTAATTACAGATTGGTTTTTATATCAAATAATAATACTTGCAGGCCACACATAGATATATATTTTCTCGAAGCGAGAAACAATACATCACCAACTGCCTGCGCGACATTCACTGCTAAGTATAGTCCTGCTCCAAGACGCACTATCAATCCCGATCCTCGTCGGTCGATGTCAGTCTCCACTGCTGAACTGGACCCGTCTCTTCAAGCGGTTGTCAGTTATCCGATATATGTGACCAATCCATAGCGCAAACAATACGTAACACAAATAGTTCACGACCTAAATAACAAATATGATAGGGATAATGTAAACGAATATGGCATTGGAGTTAAATAGATCAACATTGATATATCCATGACCCAAAAGCTACCATTTGTCTAGTGCAGAGATTCTCAAACTTATTTGTCTACCGCCCACTATGAGAACCCATTATGTTCTAATGTTTATAATATGTTAAAAATGTTTAATTTACCACATCTTAAAAATCATGATCGCAATGATAACTTTAATTTTATGATAGCGTGTCATATCAGTCTCATCCTATTTCACAGTTCTAGAGGCGAGTTTTGACTTTGGTTTAATTTTTAAAATATAAATCATCCATCGCTCCCCATAAGCATCTTCAACACCCCCCAATTCTCTCTGGGTCCTTTAACTAAAAAACTCCAGGGGCCACGAGGGGACGTTATCGCCCATTTTGAGAGATACTGACGTAACGTATCGTCATAATAGTTCGTCACCTACACGGCACTTGATGTCTTTATTAATACCCCGTTTATCTCTATCATCTATAGAATCCTTTATACGTAATTCTTTGACAAGTTCATGAACAGAGATGTATCAGCAGAATTCCCCATGAGTTACGTCATACCATACAGGTGACGTTCTCCTTCCAAAATTTATCAGAATCGCATTGTGATTCAACTTTATTTCGAGAAGTTTAACGAGTTCATCCGATATTATCGATACAATATTTTTTTATTCTTATGACCATTTTATGTACATCCTGTTATTATGCAGATCATATCTGTATAGCTCTGTGTAAATTACCTGTTAATTTTTAAGTGACTTATTTATTTATTGCTTTTTTAAAACTTTTAGGCACGAAAACGCAGATGAGGCGTACTTAATGCTAAGAAACACACAACTGCGAAAGGTGTACTTTCGTTACTTTATTTATATTATTCAATAAATTTATTATTTGTTTAATTATTTCTATTTTATTGTTATTTATAAATAAAAAAATTCTTTTACACTGACAATCCCTAATTAGGATTTCTTGTACCTTGGGTGCTATTATAAACATAAGTGACAAGGATAGAAACAAAATCCCAAAATAAATACTTGGAAACTCATACACATATTTATCCTGATGCGAAAATCGAATCCACAATCCTTGGCCCCGCAAGCGATCACTTCACCATGTGTCATTGTGGCCGTCACTATATTTTCGTGTGACGTCACATTTGATTTTAACTTAAATATCTGGGTTGACAAGTGAGACTACTTGTCTTCCGTAATAAGTGGACAGATTCAACCAAGACTTGTTCCGATGAAGTTGTTTATCCGATTCACTCATTCAAAAGTGGAACAAGCTAACAACAGAACGAAAGCGGTGGTATCCAATTGCTGGTTAAATCAAAACCTTGTTACAGACATTTTTAATACCACCCATTTACATATAGCCCTCCCCCCCCTGTGCCCCCGCTGCTTCGCAAAGTAATTGGTCTTGTTACCCTATTTGCAGGAGGGGAAGGGTCAATTAAGATGGTGGCTGGCATTCCGAGTTCCGAGGATTAGCCGTTCTTGAATAATACCAGTCGCGGAACAGCGTAGTTTCGCTGATTTGCATGCGCGTTCTTAATACCACCAGTAGGGTTATCGCTATCTAAAGATACTAGATAGATCACTTCATTGAATCTATTGGTGTAATCACCATATTTTCATGGTAGTTTGCTAATATACGCACGTATACAAGGACATTCAGTATGTTCAAATATATTAAAAAAGCGTGTTTTAGGAAAATTGGTTAGGATTTTCTTTCTATTTTTCTGAAAAATGAAGGCTTAGGGGGCATTGTAAAATGTGTTTTAATTATAAATTTTATAGAGGAAGGAGCTAGCAGTTAGCCTGATGCAAGCAATAGACATCTGCAATATCAGAAGCATTGAAAAAGCTTTGCCGGCCTTTCAATAATTTGTGGGCTTGTTTCGTAGACTAATGAGGTTTATAATTAAATTGATGTATAGAACATTGATAAAGCTTGATATTATATATCGTCACGCTTGTCTCCCATAGGGGTAGGCAGAGACCATAGATCTCGATCTTCTACGATCTCGGCATACTTTCCTCGCTTCCTCGACACTAGCTACTCTCCTCATGCAATTAAAAGATATCTATATATTTAAGGAGCTATCTAGACAATGATACGACGCATCAAAGAGAAGTTTCAATATAATATATCGTTTCGAAAAAAATTACTTCACAATTTTAATTTTCTAAATTTAATAAAAAAGTAAAGGAAAAATAAATGTTTCGTATGACTGAGGATAGTAATGACAAACGCTCGCCGAAGTTCAGGATGGAGATGGCACATGAAGAGAAGGAAAAAAAAAAATAAACACTTTACGAAAAGAGATGTATAATGAATAGAGTCGTGACAGCCCTAGATGAGTGCGTGGTTGTCGCCAAGAGGCCAATGCGGCACGCATTAGCACGCACCGTCGCGTCGTGCACAATGCACGCACCGGGCGATTCTGTGTCGCGACGAGTGGGCCTTAAACGCCTCACGTCCGACATAACCACAATATTTAAAACCGTTTAAACGCCGGCTTATAATTCTCGATATACGTCTCCGGATCAAAAGGTTAAATGAGTCATTATATTTTTGTGTAAACTTCGAATTACTTACGTGCATAAATGTCATAGAGCTAAAATCGAATAGCGATTTACGCAATACATTTATTTACATAAGTTAATATTTTAGGTATTAACCTTATTTTAGTTCTTCAACCTGCTGTTAAGAGCACATAATATATGATGACGCTAAACACGAATTTGTTTTTTCACAGCCATTTTATGTCCCACTGCTGGACATTAACGCACCATACTTCAATGCGGATTGACGGCGTGTGGGTTATGAGGAACAGGTATTACCCATTCCTCCAAAAATGGGTATCCCCGCGGTCAGCAAATGGATATACATATATTATGTGGATTGCAAAAAATATAATGTCAGCCAGTTGATTTGCAGCATCATTCGTAAGCAGTTTGCTATGTTTACGCAAAAGCGTCTGAGCTGCAAAAATTATAGCGGCCCCGCAGTCGCTGGCTGTGACGGCATGATTGCAGTGTTGGTGTGGAACAAGACACAGGCGGAGCGGGTAGCGATCTAACTGATATATTTCAGACAAATTATTTCCGGCTAATCACAATTGCAATTTTTAACGTAATAACCGCAGTTTTCGAATGAGGTTTCCCCCATCGCATTAAATATATTCAAACCGTCAATCCGCATTGGACATGCGCGGTGGGTTAGTTGTCCATGTCTCCAGAAATGGGGAGGCCCATGCCCAGCAGTGGAACATATATGTATATATACGTATATGAGGTGTAAAAAAAAATGATATGTATTAGGACATACACATCATGCAACTAAAAATAAATCGAATTAATCACATTACAAAAGCACTAATTATAACTGACCATAATACTATAGTAATGAAATAGTATTAATGGATATATTATCAAGGGCCTATGATAGCAGAGACTGCGTGAAACTGAAGATCGGGCTAGGTGGCGCTTCTTGGACCGTTGATGATGATAACCGTATGTTGATGTTAACCTTTTTGTAAATGGGATTTGTCTCTCGAAGTACAACTCCCTAAACTTGGGATTGACCAAATCCAGTGTGCACTGGACGGGCAGATTCATGAATGTAGAAGCAGGTTTCAGATAAAGTCGTGCTTCTATATGATTAGAATACGCGACGTTTTTTTAAGACTTCGCTTCCTTACATTCCAAAACGATTAGAATGTAAACTTTTAAGTTTATCACTTGGGACACACGAGATGTGTGCATTTGTACCTGCGGCTTCGTTTGCAGTACTATTACGTTGCGGCGATGCCGACGCTTTTTGCGTCGTATAGCGGCGCGCCGCGGGGTTCGATTCCGGGCTACACAACGGGGCTGCGGTTAGGTTCGCTTTGATTGTTCGCCCGCTCATTGTTTTGTCCACTCGCTCCGTACCTTCTCATTTATTTACAATATTTTCATTGAGAATATTTTCGATGAAAGATAATCTAACATGATCCGCTACTGAAGTGGTTGCCTATCACGTCTCACGGAGGGCTGACATCCGTTGGAGATTACCGATGGTCGTACCTTGAGCTTTTCCCGCTAACTTACATTTTGTTACCGTTGTATTTTTATTTCATTTTTCATATTATCAGTTATATTGTTTAATTGTGGTGGTGCATTATACAATAAAGTTCGTATAGTGTAGTGATATGATATAAATGCGTGTTTCGTTACTTTTTTAATTGACTGAAAAAATCCATAGAAGGTTTTGGTAGAATAGCCACCATCATATCAAAACGTAATGTGAGAATCTAACTAGTTCATTCCAAGATATTCGATATTATTATATTTTACTGGACACTGCCATAGTAGTTATAACTAATTGCCATCAAAGTATACAAGTCGTACCTTATGTGGTAAACCAAATGTTCACTTAAACTATTGTTTTATAAATATTTTAAGACATTTTTACAAAGTTTGTTTGACTTACATAATGAACTTTCACTTTGGAATTTAAACAATTTAAGGGGACCACGAAAACAATAAATAAATCAAAGCTGTCAATGGAACCGCAATCAGCGTCCATATATTATTGAAATCGATTATAAAAACGAATTTAATTATTCGAATCGAAATTTTCGCATTCGCCAATCGAGACCTCTATCTAACGAGATAAATTTTAAACGACTGGCGCTTGTTTATTAAATGATTAATTTGAATAATTGAGGTTAGCTTAAAAATAAAATCGATATCACATATTTCGCAAAGATATAATAAAATGTCTCTACATAAGAAATCTGTTTTTTCTTATTTCTTTGACACCATTTCAGGTTTCAGATTCTTATATGTTCATTATCCTGAATATTATTCTTAATTACAAGTTGTATACGTTATTTTTTAATCGATATGTGGACACGTATGTATAATATTCTGTACGTGTGTTTGTCACTGAACTCCTTAACAGCTGCGTCCATGAATAGTTGAGAATCCCAATCAGATCTGGAAGTTTTAGTTCTATTTTTTTTCAGATTAGGACACTGTTGCTCGGGCCTGCGAATTGTTTATGAAAAAATCATTATTACTTGTTTTTAAATACTTTTTAAGGTGAAAACTGTGGTGGAAAAATAATAATGGTGGATTAATAATATTCACTTGACGCAATTCAAAAGATAGGTTTCGTTTCCATCAGTAGGACATATAGACTATTTGTAGGTGTCCCAAAAATCCCACACTAATTGGTTTATCATTGAAACACAATTGTTGAGGTTGAAAGGTGAGAGAGAGAATCGGGGACATCTACCCCCTCAGATAGGGGTGTAGGAGCGAGCCTCGGGGATGAACCCCACTACTCGAGCTTAAACTCGACGGGGCGACCGCCCCCTGGTCTTTGGTGCCGCTGTTTTTCGCAGCGGCTTTTGTGGCATCCATCCGAACGAAACAAAAAGAGACGAACGAAACGAGCGGCTTTTTCGGTCATCCATCGAAACGAAACGATCGAACGAAACAAGCGGCTGTTGGGTCATCCACCGAAACGAAACGAACGAACGAAACGGAGACAACGACCCTACGAGCCTCGGGGATGAACCCCAGTGGAATCCTGGTTGAAAGGTGATCGTTTGACAAAAATATATAACCTTTGTAAAAAACATAATTTTACCGTGAATCAGACATGCTCATAACGGCACAGCGCCATCTGTCAGACATATCACAAATTATATATCCTAGCAGTCTGAATACTGTTAAAAAAATGTATGTTTTGATATAATATACGATCATCCTATGTTTGTCGACGCGTGAATGGGACAATACGCACATTGTTATTGAGAGAACTCTTTCCCCCCTCCCCCTCCTCGTATGTATGTACAACCAATTAAACGAGATGTCGCAATAAAGCGTGAATAGGGGCCCGAACTCTTTATTTATTCGTAAGTTGATTGCTTATTGTATTGTAATGGGACAACATGATTAACTGTGGCAAGTAAAGGGTCGTGTACACTGGACGCTTTCATTGCCCAATCCAATGTTGTAATGTAAACAGTAAATAGGCTGCGGTACATTAATTGCCGTAGACTGATGATGATGGTAATATCTTCCAAACTTAAGTGTCTATAGAAATATTTTCTATAGTAAAAAGATATTAAAGCTTTATTTAATGCAGAGCATGCGGTAAATACGCATTTAAATAAGTAAAATATAAAAAATACGGAACTCAGGAACTGTACACTAATTGGAGCCAGTGTAAAGGTATCTTTAGAGCACCTCAACAGGATATCAGAGAGAGTTTCAAATGTAGGGCACACAACAATGTCGTCGGATCGAGTCCGGGGTAATTACTGGCCACAATAGGGTATTGTTCATGGCAGCGCGACACTTCCGGTGTGCGAGGGCATCCTGCGTGCTCTATGGACACTGCCAATTAAAAGCCAACAAGGGGAACGTATATGGATATAAGTGTCATACCTGTGAGTTTTTTTATGGGATATGAGCATAGGAAGCGTTGTATTATGTAGTTATATGTAGGAATCACGAAGGGGAGGAAGGAAATATGTATCCGAAGAATTGTTCGAAATAATTCCGGTCACTGAATTACACTACCGCACAACTCGCCACAAACCAAAGTTTCATCCCCATCATCTGAATGAACGGCGATCCAGTACGGTGCATTTTTTCCGAAACTTCTTTCCACGCACCACTAGCCTGCGCAACTAGCTACATCCAGCGGTGTTTCTAAACCATTGGATCATTATAAAACAACCCTACACACGTCTTAAATGCGAGCAACACTTCTGCAATTCCTATGGCGCTGCGGATGTCTATGTATGGCGTCCATTGCTTTGCAAACGGCACGCTCGTTTCGTACGCCTTCCTATTCCATAAAAAAGTAATAAATTTCGCGTAGTAGTCCACAAGCGCGGATTGTTTCCCCTAGCAGTAGTTAGTGCTTCATAACGAAAAGAAGGCCGCGCCCTGTAGTTACTGCGACACACATTTTAACTTGACTTTCAAAGAGAGATTTGTGCACACTCCATTTCGTAAGGCAGGCTCGCCGCATCTGGGCCAGAATACATTATCCGTAATGAGTACCGACGTGCGCTAAACGGACCAACAAATAGCGCCGAAGCCGGCTTACCATCACACCCACGCACCGCCCCACTATATACATCATAGTGGAGTGACATACGAACCGAAACCACGCGGCGAGAGTTCGCCCAACGATCAGCTGATCCCCGCTGATCCGCTTACATGTTGATAGCTTCGGGCTTTACTGAGGTACTTAAGTCACCCGAGACTGTCATGTGAGAGTCACGATGGGTGTTAATGTATTATATGGTATGTTATAGAAAACTGAAGGACTTCCATCGCTAATAAAACTAATACGAGGAGGAAATTTGTGTTTAGGAGATCAAATAAAAAGGATAATTCTTCAGGACTATTTTTAAAGATTTTTACATAAATCCTATTATATTATAACTGAGTGTATAAATTTTTCCCGCTAACTTACATCATTGACGTTGAGTTTTACTTCATTTTATTGAGTTGAGTTTTACTCATGTTATTATGAGTAATACTGTTATATAATAAAATAAATACATTTATTAATTTTATTTCATAGATTATTAATAGAATCAGGCGTTACTTTGCGGAAATCCATCACTATATGGGCAGTCAAAAGTTTTACTTAGCTAAGATCCGCGACAAGCAAAACAATAATAGAAAATTAATAATGTGTGTTTTTCTGCTGGATTAAGTGGATTTATTTGGAACTTAAACCAAAAACTTAACGAAAATCGGCCATCAATTCTCCACCCACCAACCACTATACACAACACCAAACACACACAAAAGTGGTAATGTGGTAAGAATACAACTAAGACTCTCAGTTAACCGTCACTTATCGCTTATCTCCCGTAGAGTCCTACCTGATGAATCCTCGTGTTGTGGCGTCGAGTACATTGTGATAGAATGGTGGTGTGTGTTTGATGTTGTTGATAGTGTTTGGGAAGTGAAGAGTTTCAGTGAAGAAATCCATTTCTTCTACTAAAACACATATTATTTTTTTTATATTTTGTTCCGTGGGTGTCGCGTTTGTTGAATTCGGCGTCAAGTACCAGTGAATGGCCAGCAACATCTACCTGTGTAATGGAAACCATAATTGCGAGTGTCAATTCTTCATGATAAGATATGTTTGCAAGATTTACATTCATTATCATGCAAGCGCTTTATTTAGAAACATCTATTAAGAACACATATTAATCGTTAGAGTGCTAAGCGGCGCAAAAGTGATGCGATAGTTTGAATCAAAAATTGCACCGCAGTGCAAAACTGCCGCGCGCATCAATGTGTTTTTGGTGCTTCACCTTCACTACCAGGACGATAATCTCACGCATAATTTGTTACGAGAGTGCATATTTATACATGTAAAAACAACTTTTTACAGTTTTTATATATTATTTCATATATATTCACAAAAATTGCTTAGCACTAAAACGGTTAAATATCAAGAGAATTATGTATTTTGTTTGACATGTTTTATATACTCTTGATTACAAGTTAATTGGGGTCGCGGCTCGTCACCCACTGCCGTATGCGCTGGTTACGGTTATCAAGTGACCCGGGGACCGCGTTGCAGTTTGTTTGTCGAATCGGCGTCAACACGGCACTTACACATAAGATATGGTTGTATTTAACCTTATTATAATGTATTGGCGAGATATCATCACCTCGGTAGTTTATACGACATATTAAACTTATCAACAAAATTAACATAACGTTTAATGACGACGATCAAGTGGCTTACCAGCGGAGCTGCCGCCTAAGGAGTCGATGGTCGCGGGTTCGATCCCCACATCGGGATAAATATCCTCACGTCTATCTCCCGTCGGGGTTGGCAGAGACCACATAACTCCATCCGCTACGATCCCGGCACACCCTCGCGGCTTCCTCTTCACTCATCCATCTCACATTCATAGCGAAACGGCTCTCCGTTAGTCGCCTCTCGCTCTCGCCCCTCCAATGCGGTTTGGCGGGGTTATCTGTAATAAATATCTATATATTTATCCCGTGACGGTATCAGGACTGATTGGGTATCAGGACGTGGCGAACCACGTCACCGTCACGGGATAAATATATAGATATTTATTATAGATAACCCCGCCAAACCGCATTGGAGGGGCGTACTAGGTTAATGACCTTTCTTCTAGAAATGGCGAGACCTGTGTCCAGCAGTGGGATATGTATGGGGTGCGAAAAATATGTTTCATTAAATGATTATGGTTCAGTTTAAAAATCAGTTTGCTGGCACGTTTAGCAAGTCATCTGGTGATCAAATAACCAAGCTATTTGGCCACAAAATGACTTGCTTGATATGTTTAAATAATTTTAATACAAATTAAATACTTTTAGATGAAAAGACATCTGCCATTAAATTTCGTTCATTTAGAAATTTATATTACTAAATTTATATTGAGCTTGCTAGTACCTGTATTCCCACAATTGTCACAAAAACTTTTATGTATATATCTATATATTTCCAGACGTCACGTCCAGGTCGGCTGGGTCGCGTGAGGTTGCCATGCCTGACTTATCTCTAAGTGCTGTTGTCGCACCATTAGATTTATCTGGCGACCTTCTCCATCAATGTGTTATCGCGGGAAGCGAGAACGCATTAGCATCTCGCCTACTGACCCCGAGCCACTAAAGCGGATTTGTATTGGGACAAATATGCTTTTAGTGGGACCACACGTGAAACGATAAGGTTATCGTGGACAAACCGTGTCGAAACGCACGGATTAGCGAGACACACAGCCGAGTTAGAAATTGTGTTTTATGGCTTTCCCCGAGCGCATCTTGTATTAACTTAAACACGGGATATCTCATCTCTCGAAATCTTTTTATCGATTTTACCAGGGACTGCTCGTAACAATTCTGGCCGCTGGATTCCTCTACCGCACAACTCGACACAAGAAAAGTTTCATCATCTGGATATGTGGAGATCCAGTACGGTGCGTTATTCTAGAAATTTCTTTCCACGCCCCCTACCCTGTGGAACCAGATACCCCCAGCGACGTTTTCGAACCGATACAAATTTGGAACCTTCAAAAAACAGGCCCATACTTTTGATAAAGGTCGTCAACGCTCCTACAATGCCTATGGCACTGCGGATATTTTGTCGGTGTTGATTGCTTTCCATTAGGTGGCACGTTTTTAAATTGATTGAAAAAGTCCATAGAAATTTTGGTAAAATAGCCGCCATTTTATCAAGACATAACGTGACAAGCTGACCAGTAACATTTCAAAAGTTTAAATATAATTGTATTTTACTTGACACTGGCCTAATAGTTATAACTAATTGCCATTAAAGAAAAGAAAAGTTAAAATTAATCACAAATATCAATGATAATAATAACTGTACTCAAATTTCTATGGCTAATGCAATAGCAATCAATAGAACGAATCACAAAAAAGAATCTACACTCCGTATGAAAAACTTATAATATTATGATAAAGAAGTGATGGTAGATACTTCAGACATGACGTTTATTTAAAATCAATTTAAAAGATAATCTTCCCATAACAATTATGCATACAGACAAATAATAAATACTCCCCAACTCACCTTTAGTTAGTTAACGTAAATAGAATCACAGTAACGGTATTGAATAACTGCATACCGTAATCAGACGTTCCACGGAGACATCAGTCACGGCATGCGGGCGCTGGTCACCCATTTACCCATGTGTTATGTAGATGAACCTGCCAACGTTTACATGGCCGGGCAAGCTGGATGCATGTCGGGTCGCCGCGAGCGCTAATGATTGAATGTGTATGGTGCAAAACATAAGCAAAAGCGGGAATTAATATGTTCAAAATAATATCGGGTGAAACTAAAAGTTATGGTCAAATTTGTCCACTCTCTTTAAGGTTATTAATATTCCATTTAATCGCCTGTAGTAAAGTAGGCATAATTATTCAAAAATAATCCTATCAAATAGTCAGAGCCGTAAAAGCGGATCGCTTGTCTTCCGTAGAGTCTACTATACCTGAAGATGCCTCGTGTTGGGGCGAAACACGTGTCGTTTACAAGATGGAAAAGTGGAAGTGTGTGTTTAGTGTTGTGTATAGTGATTGGTGGGTGGAGAATTGATGGCCGATTTTCGGTAAGATTTTTAGTTTAAGTTCCAAATAAATCCACTTAATCCAACAGCAAAACACACATTATTCATTTTCTGTTATTGTGTTGCTTGTCGCGGATCTTAGGTAAGTAAAACTTTTGACTGTCTATATAGTGATGGATTTCTATATAGTGATGGTGAATTAACGCCTGACTCCATTAATAAGTATATGTTACACTTTTATGCGCATATACATACATGAAGTTTAAAAACTTCAAAAAAAAGGGTTCCCGGTGTATTGCAATTTGCACACATGACATGGACGAATAGGCATACTCGGGAAAAATACCTTTAAGTCATAAAATTATTTAACCCGATTCGGAAATGGAATTCGCGAGATAAGTTTCCGAAAGCGGACACTGATTCACTGGACTTTTCAGGTCATCGAATTTTAAAAGCACAAAATCAAAATTTTTTTTTATTAATATGTACCCTAAATGAAAATGATGAAATATATTCAAATAATATTTAATAAATAAGTAATACATTAACCGCTACCCGCCGTTGTTTGTACCAAGAGGAAAGGGACGGTGGTCCGGGCCACTAGAGCCGCCTTCAAACGTTTCCGCGATGGTGTTTTAGAAGGAATGCCAAAGCAAATCATCATCCATTACCTACTGCATTATTTTGCAACTGAACGTACTGAATATATCAGCGCCTCAATCAAAATGTTTCGTTGTCACATCAATTTCTAGATTTTTTAAGAAGTATATAGAAAAATAAAAAAACTAGCAGAAAATAATCAGTTAGTATGCGTTTACTGATTATTCGACCTATAACATGATTACTCCACGAACCAAATCTTTTGTATGATATAGAAAGTTTGGATCTTGGGCTAACAGCGCTTATCAAAGGAATATGCAACAGTAAGTATTTTCTCAGAAGATGGGACCTTTGTGAGCGTGTTTCGCCGCGGGACGAATCGGTCTAATCGTGATCCAGATTTAAATAATCTTCTTTCCACGCACCACCATTCTGTGGAACCCTACCTTCGACGGTCTTTCCGAACCGATACGACATTGGTACCTTCAAAAAACAAGCCTATACATACCTAAAAGCCCGGCAACGCTTCCATGACTCCTGCGGTGTCGCAGTTGCCTATGGGCGGCGTTGATTGCTTTCCATCAGACCACGCGCTTGCTCGTTTGCCCTCCTATCCCATAAAAAAATAAAACAAAAATATATTGATGACTTACTCTACCATACAAAAATATTTTCTGTTCCCCGATATGAACCATAACTTAATTACATAACAAACGATTACACATATGGTGGGTTTGCGACGTGGAATGCTACGGGTTCGATGCGGCCGATAGGTCAAGGTTTGTATACTAAACATGGTCGGATCGTGATCGAGCGCTAAAGGGCCCTATTGTTTTCTTACATCCTTTCCACAACTGTGGCATACCACGCACATTGGCTCTTAATATGTGGGTAAAACCAGTATATGGTAGATTTGCTTTTAAGAATGACATTGGCAGGGAATTTTTTTATCGAATATAAGTCCTTTAATTTTCAAGGTGTTTCAATATTTTCTATATACGCAGATGTATTTTAAATCATTACTTAAATAATTCTTTACTTTTCATGAATGGCAAAATATTTGTCTGTAGCATGAATGGGCTGGCTCGCTAAGGGAAGCACCACATTCCCGCAAAAAACCGGCGTCTGACTGGTGGCTTCGCTACCACGCTTCGTCCGGTAAGTTGTTTATTTCAGGAAGCCCCCCTCCTCCCCTCCCTTCCTGCTCCCATAATAACACTTTCCTAAAATAACGGCAACGCACTGTCTATGGCACTGCGGATGTATATGGGCGGCGTTGATTGCTTTACATCAGGTGACACGCCTGCTCGTTTGCCTTCTTATCCCATTAAAAAAACATAGCTCTATGAGATCGTTAATTTTTTAATTATAGCCTTTACTGTCCACGTTTTTGGTTTAAACCTGTTCGCAGAAGCTGTAAAATACACTTGGTGAAGTGTTCTTGCCTTTTATGGTGAGCGCATAAGTTTCTAAGATAGTATCGGAGGACAGTTAGGTTTAAATGTACCAACGTCTGCACGAACGATTACTATCGTGTGTGTAGGTAATACATGGACGACGAACTGTCGCCTCGGGGCGAATGCGCTGAGCTTTTATAGCGAATACCAAAATATTTGTCTTTTAGTGTATAAAGGCCCGAAATTAATAATCAATCTCGGTCTAATTTTTGCTTTTCAGCATGTGTTTGCCCCGTCCCGGCCAACATATCCTAATAATACTATGCCAATATCAATCAATATTAGTATCAGCCCGTGGCAGTCCACTGCTGGACATAAGCCTCACTCAAGGCGCGCCACCTAGCCCGATCTTCGGCTACACGCATCCAGTCTCTGCCAGCCGCCTTGCGCAGATCGTCGCTTCGTTTTAATATATCTTAGTAATATCTTATATTAAAAGCCTTGGGCCGCATTTGTCATAAATGGATAAAGAACATACATACATATCATCTGCTACGATCTCGGCACACTTTTTTTGAAGAGAGTGAGAGTGAGTGTGGATGAATTACACTCATCACTCTCTACATACAAGTTCGTCGGTTAAGCTTACTTTTGACTTGGCCTTTTTCAGGAAGTTAGCAATTTGGTCAAGGTATGTTCACCTTGGTCTTTCTGTACCGACCTTTCCTTCCACATCCGCAACGAAAATTTCTTTTATCAATCGTCTTTCATACATCCTCTCTATGTGCCCAAACTATCTAAGCATCTCCTTCTCAACTTTTGTCACGCGACCTTCTTTTACTACACAAGTTTTGTAGTGGTAGAGCCTTGCTGCAGACGAATACTTTGTCAAGAATGACATATTAGTTGTCTGTAGCATAAATGGGTCGGCTCGCCCGGCGAAGTACCATATTCCTACAGAAAACCGGCGCCTGAGCTGTGGTAGCTTAGCTACTGCGCTTCGTCCGGTGAGCGGTTGAGTTCCGGAGGACCAACCTTCTCCCCCCTCCCCTCTCCCATAATGACACTTTCTCTACAGGCCAGCAATGCTTCTGCGCCGCGGATATTTATGGGCGGCGCTGATTACTTTCCATCAAGTGACACGCTAGCTCGTTTGCCTTCTTATGCCATAAAAAAAACACGTTGGCTAAAGAATGCGTGTTTGTATTCCCGTCAGGTAAAATAAATGTAATACACCTATTTCTCACTTATTAGCGAGGTTTCGAAATGATCTTGTTTCCCGGTGACTCACTCGACGGCGTTACACCTCAACTAGCATGCAGGTTACATTAAAGTGCAGTTGCAACTACCAAGTACTAGTATTTAAATTATTTAGTAGGTACATAGAACATATTATAACCAATAATCAATTGCAACGACCGAATTGATGGACTGCCGAAGCTACTGTCTTCAAAGTCAATGGTGATGGTTTAGACACAGTTCGATTTTATTTTAAAGTTTTTATTTTTTATTTTACAGGATAGGAAGGCAAACGAGCAGGCGGCAGTGTCAACTGATGAAAAGCAATGAACACCACCCATAGACATCCGCAGTGCCATAGGTAGTGCGGATGCGTTGCCGGCCTTTAAGGAAAGTGATATTATGGGAGGGGAAGAGTAGGAGAGGGGGGAGGGGGATGGGGTGTTGGGCCTCCAGAACTCAACCGCTCACCGGCCGCCAACGCTTCCGTGACTCTTGCGGTTTCGTGGATGTCTATGGGTGGCGTTGATTGCTTTCCATCGGGTGACGAACTTGTTCGTTAATAATAATAAAAAAAAAATAAACGTTCTTAGTAACCATATCAATGTGATTCAGTTCAGCGAAGCAAAATCTAATAATTAATATAATAAACGGCCAGCGGAAGGCGTCTCGTTGCTCATTATGTATCATAATTTACAGCGCGCAACACATTTATCGTATAAGCTTTATGACATTCTGAAGTGATGTAACAAGAAACAACTCTTTATCGAATGAGGGTTGTCCAAACATTTTGTATTTATAGCAGAGCGAGCACGCTTGACGGTTTAGATCATCGCCGCCCATAGACATTCTCTATACCATATTTCTTGATTTATGTATGCAAAGCCTACCAGAATCTGCAAGAAGAATGGCCTTTCCCGTAAAGTTACATATATCAATGACGTTTTTTTCCAGCAGAATCTGTCTCTGCGCGCCATCGTGGAGGCGGGCATATGTGCGTAATTACATAATAGCGAGGGACCTTAGACTGGAGAGCATCCACGAGTTTGTGCTCCGGCTGGCTCGGAAGATGTTCGACCGAGCCGACAATGGACCACACTCACACCTTAAAATTTTTACTCCCCTCGACACTCGCTCCTCCTGTCACTGCCTGGCTCCCACGAGGAGGGCCAGCGATGGACTCAACGTGGGAATAGGTTCGGCCATATCTTGATGACCCGAAGTCGCGTCATTTAGGCGTCCGTTAACGACTTCGCGTATTTGATTTAATATGATCACTTCATGACATTAATAACCTGTAAGTTTTTTAACAACATGGCTCTTGGATTTTTACTTTGCTCTTACTCTGGCAACCCTGATCGCAATAGAACTGTAACTGTCGTCTTAACGGTTTCCCCGCGGTGCACTGATTGCAAGCGATCACACTAATCTCGTACCAACGAGCGAATGAATTTCTATAACGTAACAAACCGTCGATGGCAATTGCGTAAAATTCGCGATTCGCGAAAATGATCTGGGATTGGTCAACTCAGCACGTATTAGATTCTGCGGTTCGCGGATCGGGTTACACGCATTCCAGATTGCCGCGCTCTGAGTATTGCAAGTGAAAAAAAAAATATGATACCGATACGCGATAAATTAATCAAGTTGGTTCTGATACATCAAACAATTTCGTAAACTGGACAAATAAACACAGAACTAAACTATTTATCACGCAGTTCTGAAAGAACATCGTTTATACCGTGACGTAACACACCTTGACACATCCTACTGTACGATTCAATTTTCACACTAAATTAATTAAAACGATGGCGACCTAAATAGCTCAAGCGGGGCAAACTAGAGCGAACTGGAATGCGAGTTACCTGATGTGAGTGATGGTGTAGTCTAATCCAAATTATTATTAAATAGCGTAGCGGAACAGGTATGACGACACTCTTTATTTGTGGGAGAAGCCAATGCCCAACAGTGGACATATATGCATACGCGGACATCCACGCCCACAAGGGTGTGGGATCGAGCCTCGGAAATAAACCCCACTTGGTTGGTCGAGCCAACTAGATACTAGCTAGATAGCCTAAATGCCGCTGTTCCCAGCGGTTATTAGGGCGTATTCCTACGTTGGGTCTATCGCTGGCCCTCTCCCCACCCGGAAGCCAGGCGGCGACAGGAGGATTTCGCGTGGAACCAGGCGTCCCTCACGTGGACGAGCGTGGAGAAGTAGCAGTAAGTGTTTTAATGACGATGAAGTGCAATAGAGATGAGCATCTTGAATATTAAGCTTAAACACAAACAAAGGTTCAAAAATATTCGAAAAAAACTAATATTCTGGATGCCCGCCAACAAGCCCGGTGCTAAAAATGGAAGTGGGCTGGCTATGTAGCCCGCGCCAAGGACGAAAGATGGACCAAACTAGTAACTAAATGGGCAGGTCCACGCGGCAAACGAGGCACAAGCCGTTCCAGAGACAGGTGAGCCGACGAAATAATCAATCCAGCTGGAGAGGACTGGATGAGGCAGCTAAACAAGAAGGATTGGAAAGTTCTGGAGGAGGCCTATACCCGAAGAGGGAGCTTAACCAAAATAGCTTAAAGTATATTAGTGAATTATATTTTTTTCAAATTTATTTAAAATAATTGTAAAATTGGTTAAGGAAATAAAGGCGTTTATTATTATTACTATAATTATTAAATTAATAATTATAAGATAATTCATATCTTGTTTAATCGGTCCCTGATTACCGAGAACCGTGGTGACTAGAACCCGTCAAATGATAAATCTGTCTCGATCGCCTCATGTCCAAAATGCTGCTAGCAGGTGTGCTGAAATTTGGAAGAGGAAGAGGCTTTCTTCATTTGGTCGGATCATCTTATTGGCGACCGTCCTCGCGTTTTCATCCCTTCGGTATTACCAACAATGGCCAGCTTTCCCATCTTGCTATTTCCACTTCGCATAATGTTGAATACATCGCAAATGAGTCGGTATCTGTTGCAGATAGATTGTGGACAGTCACATATACACATAATTCATATATTTTACATAAAAAATACATGGAATAGGTTTATGCGATTCGTTCATTGAGCATGCATTTAATCTACAAATTTTTAATTAATACCTTAGTCATACATAGTGGAGCGGATGGGTTTATGCAATATTACACGCTCGCCTTGACTAGCGTGTCGCCAGTCTGTTCGCGGCTTGCAAAACTTCCGGCGCGCGGCGCACGAGTTGAAACGAAAAATTCACACGGAATTCGCGTGCGATTTGGTATAACGCATCAACATAAAAGTTCATATTATTGTGTCCGTATTATTTATTTCAGTTTACACCAACTATTAACAGATGGCGCCATCGGTGCATTACAATGTGCTATACAAACATTGATGCAAAATATATTATATATTTATTTCAACGCATTATAAGTCGATAATGAACAAATTCTAATATTTTCAAATAATTAATTGATAAAAAAATAGGTAGTTGTAATGCTTCGAGCTAGTTCGAGCTAGGGGTTAGAATAAATAATTTCTTCAAAAAATCGATGTATTTGTGTTACGATAGTAAGATGATAGGGACATTAAGATTTATATAATTTACAGGTAAAGTTTATGTGTAAGTCTAATTCTTTGTATTATATGTTAATAGCACGCATCATATCAATATCAATATCAGCCCGCAGCAATCCACTGCTGGACATAGGCCTCACCCAAGGCGCAACACCTAGCCCGATCTTTGGCTACACGCATCCAGTCTCTGCCAGCCGCCATATATATTAAGCCCTAAAATAGCTTAGGGCTACTTTTTATTCTATTTTAGATTGTTAGATAACGTATGAGATATCGTGCAACTTTAAGACTTTTATAAACTATAACTAGCTTTGAGGGGCATGCCCACGGCGGCTCAAAGCTACGCGAGCGTTTCGGGCTTCTGCCAAATTTCAGCGAAATCGGCCAGTATGGATTTCTATCTCCGCCCAACTCATGTGTTCGCACTCATCACCATTTTTTGTTCCAGGGCTACCTTGGTAGGTATTACGGTTCGAGCGGACCGTAGAGCACATTTTTTCTGCCTCGAGTACTATCCGAACATTTCCCTAGAACAAACTTACCCTCTACCTTTTTCAGTTTCCCAAATATCATGTCTGTGAATGGTAATGCAACTTTATATAATATTAGTTAATAAGTTAATAATCTAGGTACAACACTTTTTTTTGTTAAATCAAGAAAAAAAAGGAAGACATTATGCCATCGCAATGTGCGAGGTAATTTTGCCGGTACAAAAGTGTTCCCATGGCTAGATTTGTGTGCAGCCACGACTATCGTGATGTACGTAGTTACATCACGGTCAGGGCAGGTCTTGTTCAAGAGATGTTTGCTCTGAGATCTCCGGGAAACGTTCCTTACATTTCTTTATTGAAACACAGACCATCGTTTATCTTACTTTCGCAATGACTGTTGGTACAAAGAAACTCAACAGTTCCTAAGTTCTCTATATACATTTATATCGTTTACTTTAAAAACAGCCAACTGATATTTAAAACTATACAGCTCAACAGTTAAGGCACTCATCAACAGCCAGCGGCACTCCACTGCTGGACATAGGCCTCCCCCTAGCCACGCCACCTAGCCCGATCTTCGACTACACGCATTCAGTTTCTGCCAGCCGCCCTGCGCAGATCGTCGCACCATCTAGCCGGGTGCCCAACGATTGCCCGATCTTCGACAAACGTGACCAGCCCATTGCCACTTTAGTTAAGGCACTGCAGACTATCAAAAGTTCCTCTGAAACATAAATCGCGTGGAATATTGGCCAGAGCACACGGAAGCGGGCGCACAGGTGAATCGCGACGGGTACGGTGCTGCGCAAGCCACGCTTGCACAACGCGACCCCATTCCGCGGTCAAACGTCGCCCCGGGCGGACGTATTTGTGGAACTATTGGGTCGAGTTATTTTCGAAGTACAATAACGACGTAAACATTCATAAATTTGTCGAATGTTAATATTTTCGAAAGAACTCGAAATGTGACGACGCCTTTAGCAATGCCATTTATGGAAGCGATGAGAAAATGACCAAAATGCTCGTTTGCTTGCTCAACTATGAAAAATAACACTTATATAATTATTTTAAAATATAGAGTAATTATTGATAAATAATATTGTCCTATAACTTTATTTTTTTCATGGGATAGGAAGGCAAACGAGCATGCGTGTTACCTAATGGAAAGCAATCGATGCCGCCCATAGACATCCGCAGCGCCATAGGCAGTGCGGAAGCGTTGCCAACGTTTAAGGAAAGTGTTATTATGTGGGAGGGAGAGGAGAGGGGAGGATGTTGGGCCTCCAGAAATCAGCCGCTCACCATACGAAGCGCGGTAGCTAAGTTACCACTCAGATGCAGGTTTTCTGCGGGAGTGTGGTACTTCCCCGGGCGAGCCGGCCCATTCATGCTACAGACAAATATTATGTCATTTTTGACAAAGTATTCGTCTGCAGCGTGGCTTTACCACTAGTAAAACCACCAGTGAACAAATGTATTAACTTTTCTACTAGACTAAGACGTTCACAAAGTGACCGGTGAACGAACTACGTTTGTCCTATTGATTCGCAATCTTGTGGAAATACATGGTGATTGGATGCAGTCCGCATACGCACTAGTAGGGTATCATCCTAATGTAATCCTGTTTAGGACTTAAGGCTACGATGCATTTGACGTTATTCTAGATACACGTGTAAGTTACCTGCATGATTCGTTTACAAATTCTTCAAAAATTAAAGTAGATTTTATCATAATCTGATCAAATTATATCCCGATAAAAAAGCTCCTATCTGAAGAATCACATCAGGTAAAAACAATATATAGAATTAATCAAAAAGATATGATATGCCAATGTCAAATACTGAGATCAATGTTAAAAAAATAGTTCGCTTGTAATTAGTCAAGCCGCAATACTTTAAATTGATTTACTTTTTTATTTAAAATTTTCAGCGTTCCCTATTTGAAATTCTTCGTATAGTTTTTTTATTTCTGCGTTCCTACCTATATTTTTCTTATGGCAAAAAATTCAACATTTGCCAGTTAATTTCGAGATTTTTAATGAGGGTAATTTACAGGTAAATTTAAAACGCCTCACGGATAAAAATAAACAAGCTGTACATAATAAATCAGAGTTTTTACCGTCGGTGTGGGTCTAGTAGTAGAAACTTACAATTTAATTGGAATGCTCTGAAAAACTGTTGGTAAGGCGTCGTCCAGACAACGCGATTTTGTGACTCGAAAATTATTTTGACGCGAGTATTTAATGCAAGCCTGGATGCTGCGCCAATACATTATGGACATGCGCGACGGGTTAATGTCCATTTTCCGTAGAAATCGAGACCCTTTATGACAGACAGTGAGACATATAGGAGCTAAAAAAAAGACGCTGCTCGTCTACTAATATTTGCTCATGTATTCGCTTTGTATAACAGTCGCGGAAAGAAATGGAGAAATTTTTTCGTCGTCGGCTTATGTCCTCGTATGAAGAAATGGTACATTTTTTTACTCGTCGCCTCATGTACTCACCTCTTGTATTCACGGGAAATGGATAAATCTTATGTACGCAGAAGATAAATAATGTGAGCGCGGGTGAGCCGTTCATATCCACGAGCACCCACTCGTCCTGTTTCGCATCGACGCAGTGTTCCGCGTTTCTCATTAGATCGTACATTAATTTACGGGACGGGTTTGCGTACGCATAGACAACCGTGTCCTCGATGACGGAGGGTTGCACCAAGGGTTGTTACGCTGAGCAAACAGTATCCAACCATAATGGCTGTTAATAAATGTAAAATTAAATGCTTCACGAATTATTGAGGTAATTGCCTTAGCACCTTGCCAGTCACAGCTTTGAAACTCAGTATCAACGTACAAATATTTATGGCGAGTATGGGTGTCTCGCCAATCCACATTGGGTTAATCTCTGTTTTCTCCAGAAACGGGGAAGTGTCGTGCCCCGTAGTGAGTTATGGGCTGTAGAAAATGCTTTGCCCTACACTAGGCTCCATCTACATATACAGGGTGTCCCAGAACTCAACGTCAAGCCGAAATGGGGTGACAGGATTGATTGTAACCATCATAAGAAAAATAAAAAAAATCTATCCCATGCAGTTTGAAAATTATGGGCATTTAAGAAAAACCTAAAAATTTGGTCAAACTGTAACCGTTTTTCGGTTATTGTGGTTAATTTTTATTATTGTTGATCATTTAAACTTTGGAACCGTAACCCTAAATAACATTTCTAGAATCACAGTAAAAAATAATGACACAATTGCCCCAAGTTTCCTAAAATTAAGACTATTTGTTAAACTATGCATTTAAAATTTTTAAAATTTGTCGACTTTGAAAGGCCCTTCTTTAAAAAAGTACTAGAGTGCCTTGGCAAGTGCCATTAAAAGTTGGCGCATTTAATCAGGATTGTAAAATGTCGTGAAGTCTTTCTTCGCAACTATCGCATTTATACTACAACTGTACATAATCGACCGTTATTCCTCATTGTCTATGAAACTATTAAATAAAGTTTATATATGAATTACAGTAGGTATTGTAGTTAGAACAAAGAGACAAAAAAGTGAATATGAGGGGAGTTTCTTACTATATTTTTAAATATCATAGCACACCGATTTAGTAATTTAAACTGGCAAAAGACTGGTCACATTTGTCAGGCAACTGTCAACTGTCGGAGTCTCCGTGTGATGGAGTGGAGATCGCGCAGGACGCGACGATCTACGCAGAGCGACTGCTAGGATGCGTGAAGTCGAAGATTGGGCTAGGTGGTGCGTCTTGGGGGAGTGGAAGAGGCATGTCCAGCTGTGAACTGCAGCAGGATTTCGATAAAGACAACAATATTACCTAACTTAATACCGTATTCGTGATTAATTATTTAGTCAACTGTTAAAATTTTTTGCGGCAGCCCTTAATGGAAGGTTAGTTGCCTGGTTAAGCAGCGCATAACTGTAAAGCGCTGATTACTAACACGTTTAAAGAATGTCGTACAAGGGAAACACATTATCGCAGTTTATCCCCGACTAGATTTTACCTAGACGCTTCGCTTGCAAATAGTTCGGGATCAGGCGTTGTCAACACGGGCGACGAGTCTACAGGGATACTTCGAGTGGTTCGAGTGACGGAAGTAAAAACCAGCATAACTTGACCTCCGAAAATTTTAATATAATTAAATAAATTTAATAAATCGATTGAATTTAACAACGTTTTTCAAATGCAATATTTTATTATAACGAAATTAAATTAATAATAATTTTGAAGCATAGGAAGGCATATCGTCGCAATATCGTGGCAATATCGTCCAGTCTGTTGGCCTAGGTGCCGATGGAGCCACGCAATTCATCATTGTAACTTATAGCGGGTTTTTCAATAAAACTCTTTGAATCGTCGTGGTAACTATGTTATTCGTAGAGAGAACTCAAAAGTTATCCATCCACTTGTGTAGCATAGCACATGAGAAACGGCACTTGGCATAGCACTTAGCATTTAAATGACAGTAGTGTTAGCAAAAAAGGCTACTCCAGCTAAATGCTAACGGTGCTGTCACACGCGAACAATCGTCAGACGCGTGATTGCAAGATGACCGATAATTGTGACGAATATTCCTTTTAATGATGCGGGTGGCAACATATTACATAATATAATACACCAATACATACCATATACTCATGGAAATATTTTTAACCATTAAAAAATTAAGTTTAACTCGATCGGGAAGCTTGCGAAGGAATCCCTCGCAAGAATGTAATGTCACTAATATTTAACATAGACTAAATACAAAATTTTCTGATGATTAATAGAGTCAGACGTTACTTTGCGGAAATCCATTACTATGTGGACAGTCAGAACTTTTACTTAGCTAAGATCCGCGACAAACAAACAAAAATAGAAAAAAATATTTGTGCTTTTTACTGGAAGAAGTGGATTTACGGGGAACTTAAACTAAATCTTACTGAAAAAACGACAGTCAGCAACTCTCTACGTCCTAACCACTATACACAACACCAACACCAAACACACAGTAACGAACACCACACAAAAAAGTGTTTTGCTTGTGGAATAGGGAGTTAAATACATATTTTTTAATATTAAGTAATTGAAAAATTTTTTTATATTTTCCCCTTCTTGAGTAATTTAAATTTTAAATGTTAATTTTCCCATAGATATGCAGCAATTTCAAGTTATTAAACTAATCATTATTTAAACAACCTTCAAAACTTTGACCTCAATTTTCTCAGAATCAAAATGTTGTGACATAACCTGAAGGGGTCCATTAATGTCTTCAAATATAACCCATATAAATAACTTGTATTACAAAAATATATGAGACATTTGTCCTCATTTTTTACAATAAAATTATGGAGCCAATAGTGATATTTAAATTAATAGTAGTAAAAGTAAATAAGGGTCAATAAAAAAAGTTGAAAATAATAAATCTTCACAACTTAATTGAAACGAGTTTTGAAGTCGAAAACACCCTAGCACTGTAATCGTATGTCGGACACGCCCTTAATTTTCAATTATACAGTTCGTAACAGATTAACGACGTCCTTTCACTGCTTTTGCGATGCAAATGTACAGTACTCGTGTATAACCAGCCAGCACCGACCAGCGATGGTGTTGAGACTCATGATTGCTGCGCGCATCGTCGACTGGGCCCCATTACCCTACATGGCTGCGCTGAATTGCGTTGAATGTTAAATTATTTAGTCGCGTTGCAACTGTTGTTGCCCTATTGAATTTATATTTAGGATAACCATAATTTCAGTATACTCAAACCTTTATAAGGGATATTCGGAAACAAACAACTCTATTGCAATGCCATTTATTTGCTCCTGTTATTGCAAACTTTGAAGAAATGATTTTTATTGTATATAGATTATAAGAAAAATTGTATTTACTCAGTCAGCAGACAAGAGAGAAAAATTGATAATTTTATTGAAAAAAAAAAGAAATCTAGTTAATAACATGACTAGAAAAGAGGTGAAGACAAGTAATTAGATTACTGATTACGGTTTGTACATATCTAAGGGAAATGAATGCTGTGAACAAGCAAATCATTATCTTCAGCCAATTAAAGAACTAGTTTTTTGTGACATACATATTTAATTTGAGTTTTCTTTTTCAAACTGCCCAATATGATTATTCAAATTTCCTTTTATATTTTTCATATCACTTCGCATAAAGGTGGCCCGTCAATGTAAGTATAAAAACAAGAATTTTCTAGACAATGGAAGCGACAAACGCCAAGTCACCGGTTTTTAAACTAAGTCCTGAAATTAACACATGACTGATGGGCCTCGCAGCCACGTTGAACTTGATAATAAATAAGGTAAATAATCACTGATCACAGATTTCACTGCCAATTTAATTATATCTTATGTGGTTTGGGTCAAAAAATGACTGCTCGGGTATCAGTCACCTTGTTAAAATAAAATACATTTTAATACGAGTCGACCCAAATAGCGTAAAAGTAAGCCGTTGGAATTGCGTGTCATAGGTTTACAACTACAACATTATAGAGGTGTTAAGGGCGAAACGTACATGGGTTAGAACAAATCTTCGTATATGGACAGTCAAAAGTTTTACTTAGCTAAGATCCGCGACAAGCAAAACAATAACAGAAAATTGATAATG
Organism: Baronia brevicornis; assembly: GCA_031353405.1. Lineage (NCBI taxonomy): Eukaryota > Metazoa > Arthropoda > Insecta > Lepidoptera > Papilionidae > Baronia > Baronia brevicornis. Next base: position 49,307 of record JASFAT010002041.1, read on the forward strand.
TGTTTTTTTCTCTTCGATTAAGTGGATTTATTTGGAACTTCAATCAATTCTCCACCTACCAACCAAAGTGGTAGTGTGTGTTTGGTGTTGTGTATAGTGGTTGGTGGGTGGAGAATTGATGCCGATTTTCGGTAAGTTTTTTGGTTTAAGTTCCAAATAAATCCACTTAATCCAACAGAAAAACACGACCTATTCTAAGATAAGTAAAACTTTTGACTGTGCATATAGTGATGGATTTCCGCAAAGTAACGAATGACTCCATTAATAATTTACAAATCTTCGTAACTTATCAACATTACATGGTGCATACATTTAAGTTTACGTGTTATTTCCAGCGGTTCAAAATGTTCTCAAAGGCCGGCAACGCATCTGTAATGCCTATGGTATTGCGTATGCGTGCGACGTTGATTGCTTTCCATTGGTCGACAACAATCAACAATAATAAATTTTAAACAGTTTCAAACGAGGCTTTGTTGACTGGCTCACGACCTTATATGTCTGAAATCAAGGTTAGGCTCAAAATTTTATGGGAATATAAGTTGTAGTATTCTGATATATATAGTGATATGAAGTATACTTAAATTTATTAATGTTAGCAAATGTTCAAGTCTATGAAGTGCTACAGGATGTTGAGGATGACCAAGGCCTGCTTATCGCTCAACACACGTTGTCGACTTTTTGTGTATATTTAATGTTTTCCCAAATGTATCCCGCAAACACAAATTACAATAGATTTTGTAAGTCGATTCCACGCGTGCAAAAATTCTACGTTTTTGTGAAGAACTCCACGCAAGTTCCCGCTATATATGGTGAGTATAAAAATCCACTTTGAAGTCGAGACTTGGCGATAAATATTCATGAGTGCAGTGGAAAATGTGAAAGATTTGAAACTGATAAGTCGAGGTGGCAAAGAGAGCGGCTGCACATTTGGAGATACCTGTTTTTGTAGAGACCGAAAGTAGACGTTTAACAATTTTGGATCATGCTGTATACATATAAAAATGAAGGTAGTTGGCGTGCTGGCTATGTGGTACAGAAAGATATAAATAATTCATAACTTCACACCCTTTTTGGTAATGAGGTGAACAGAACACGTATTTCATAAACGTTACCTGATAGGTTTTAAGATCGATAACAGTAAAACGGAGAAACAACCTATGACCCAGTGAAAAGCATATGCAAAAACATGAAATATACATAACCTGTAGCATACATGACGACCTAATCGGGAGGCGAAGATACCGCTTTTTAAATCAATAGATGCGAGTTTAGTTCTACACATGTATGGTCTACAGATATTTATTCCACGTTTGGATATCCTACATATCATATAATCTATCATAGACAATTTTTGTTGGTTAATAACATTTTTAACAATGTCAACTGTCCTATAATTTATAAGTTCTATTTTGGGCATAGGGCCATATGATTTGTTCAAGAAATAATGTTGTTGCTAGTCTTAAAAAACCTACAGAAGTTTTCCATTGCTATACGGCTTGTTTTTCGTTTACTAATCTACTTATCCCGTGGCAAACTCTCCCTTCTTAGAAGAGATTTACGATAAGGTATCGAGGATAGTGATAATTTTGTAAGATAATTGTTCTATACTACGATAATTTTCCATCTTTTTCAATCAATAACTAAGCTTCACAATCTTCACCTTTAATGAGCCCATTAGTAACATATTCGTAGATGTAAAAGAAAGAAGTTTCCACATTTCTAAACGCGGAGCGTTAGTTGATCATTGGTTTATATATCTTACCAAGTTTCAATACCTACGTATGGTTAGAGACGGGTTGTAATCTTTACCGAGAAAGTTAACAGCGTACCCAAAGCTGGACTTGTCGATTGATTTTTGGTCTGATTAGTCGTTCATTTCTCGTATTTGATTTGAATATTTTTAAAAATATTCAATTAATATCAAAATATCGCTCGTCTTTTGGCATAATTTACCGTTAAATATCAATAAAGATAACATTCAAAAGATTTGTTACCTTAATTTTATAACACAATGAAAGGCTTGTACTCGTTCTTAAGGTAAAGGATAAATACAAATATTTCTGTATCAACTTCTAATCTGGGAAAAGCTACAAGGTAAGATAAACAAGGTAAGCTTTAATTAATGGAGAAGGATAATAAATTATTTATAAATACATTTTACAATTGCTATGATTACAATAAGGTAAACATTAGAGAACATTTTATTTAACTAAATAATAATATAAATGAAATGTTAAACTATTCTAAAACACAGGATAGCGTTTTGAACTCGCCTTCAGCTGAAGATGAAGTGTGCATCGTAATTTTTATTAAATCAAACGACAGAAAAATATAGTGAATTGATATAGAGGCGATACAGGTAAGTAAGGATGGATATAACATTGCAAATACCGAAGACACTACAAATCAATCAACTGTTAGCCGTAATAGTAACGTAGTGGGTGAATATATTTGAAAGTTTATAGTTGAACTTTATGAAACTACGGACCAAGGAGATGAGATATATTTATTCGATTTTCGATTAGAAGAATTTCATGGGGATTTTTCTGAAGTTATTATATTATAAACTTAAACTCAGAAAAAGAATTTAAATAGAATCTTAAACTGAAATCTTATGTGGATGTTACAAATAAAATTACTTACGTGTTCGTCCAAGGAGTATGTCAGTTCTCCGTCGTCGTACAGAACGAACCACCTCCGCTGCCATCTCTGCAACAACGTAACCAGAAATTAATACAATAATAATACAAAATGCACCGAAAAGTATTACTATAAGTCACTCTTAGTGATAAGATCTTAATCTTTGACATTTAATGGATAGAACATTACTCATCTCAAAGTTTATAGAATTTCAAAGCGAATTTGGTAGTTGGAGAGTTTTGGATACCAACAAGTATCTGTCTAGACCCGGATCTTACAACTTTCTTTAGGAGTGCATCAGCCTAATTCCAAGCAATGCAATTTCCATTTAACAACGAGCAGGGTTTCTACCAGACAATGTTTCAGTACAAAACACACTGTTCCGATCTCATATCTGGAATGAATTTTGCATACAAGCGAGCTAAAACAATGATATTACGCCGACGTTCATTATGAGTTTCAATGCTGCCTGCCTTAATCGCTTGGGAATACTCGACACTTGTTTACTTGCAGTTTAAAGCAAAATAATATTTATTGATTATACCTTTAGCAGTATAGAGCAGAATAGATTATAGACAGATTGGTTATTGAGGTACCAAAAGTATTTTCTCCTAGAAATATATAGTTATAGTGGCATTTGTCGGTAGTCACAGTTTTGTCAATACATCGACAAGATGAAGGAGAAGACGCTCTGATTCGTATCCACAAAGTATTTCAAGCCGCGGTGGTGGTATATCTATTCTACGACAAAAATAAGCTAGTTCAGCCGTATTAATAGCACACCCTCACAGAAAATTAGCGTTAAGTTGTAGCATTTTTCTGTGATACCGCGTTTTTTATGGTGAGTACCTTACAATCCGAAGCCCCCACTCTTTCCTTTACATTATTCTCCCATTACGCAAATAATTGTAAGGTCGTTTTTCAATTCAGAAATAATCGTAAGGTTATTAATGAAGTCAGGCGTTACTTTGCGGAAAACCATTGCTATGTGGACAGTTAGGACTGTTACTTAGCTAAGATCCGCGACAAGCAAACAAATTATTTTTCTGTTTTCGTTTGCTTGTCGCGAATCTTAGCTAAGTAAAAGCTCTAACTGTCCACATAGTAATAATGATAAGGTCGTTTTTCAATTCAGAAATAATGGTAAGGTTATTAATGAAGTCAGGCGTTACTTTGCGGAAAACCATTGCTATGTGGACAGTTAGGACTGTTACTTAGCTAAGATCCGCGACAAGCAAACAAATTATTTTTCTGTTTTCGTTTGCTTGTCGCGAATCTTAGCTAAGTAAAAGCTCTAACTGTCCACATAGTAATAATGATAAGGTCGTTTTTCAATTCAGAAATAATGGTAAGGTTATTAATGAAGTCAGGCGTTACTTTGCGGAAAACCATTGGTATGTGGACAGTTAGGACTGTTATTTAGCTAAGATCCGCGACAAGCAAACAAATTATTTTTCTGTTTTCGTTTGCTTGTCGCGAATCTTAGCTAAGTAAAAGCTAACTGTCCACATAATAATAATGGTCGTTTTTCAATTTTTAAATAATGGTAAAGTCACAAGTATTTTCAACGTATCCGTTGAAAACGAAATTAAATATTTTTTAGCACGCTAAATACCGTTTAATCTCTAACAAGATAATTATGATATTGCAAAATGTTTGTAAATGTCAAACGCTAGCGGCAAATTTTGTTACTTTTAATTGTGGGCAATTAAGCCGATTTGTACAGTAAAGTTTCCCACGGCGGTGGTTCACCACGGCGCAATGCATTAAAACCCCCAGTTGTATTGTTGCGTAAAGAAATAAAGTAAGATAAGGTGCACATATCTATGTAGGTACTTGAATACCAGTTATGGAAGAGGTAAAAGATTTATTCAAAAGCAAGTGAACAAGCGTGTCGCTCAGTGAAAAGCTATCAAAGCCGCTCATAGATATCTGCAGCATCAACTTCCTGCAGAGGCGTTGCCGCTCTTTAAAAATGTACAACCTCGTTTGTAAAGGTTCCAATTTATGCATGTATATAAGATAGATGCAGACTAATACTTTGTCGTAAGAATGGCGTAATATTTGTCTGTATGTATTGATGTATGAATGGGCCGGCTCGCGCGGGGAAGTACCACACTCCCGCAGAAAACCGGCGTCTGAGTGGTAGCTTAGCTACCGCGCTTCGTACGGTGCGCGGCTAAGTTCCGGAGGCCCAACACTTTCCTCCCTCCCTACCCCCTCCCTCTCCCCCTCCCTCTTACCCTCCAATTCCCACCCTAATAATTTAACACTTTCCTTAAAGGTCCGTAACGTTTCCGCAGTGCCTATGGCGCTGCGGATGTCTATTTGATTGCTTTCTATCAAGTAACACGCCTGCTCGTTTGCTTTCGTATCCCATAAAAAAAATCTAATTTAATACATGTATTTTTTGTGAAAGAAGAAATTGAAAGACGAAACTAGACACTCGAGGGTAATTTCCATACATTTGATAAGACACTGTAAACAATTTGAAATGGATACTCTTGTGTTACAATACTAGTCATAATTATGACAGATAAAGCTTAGGGTACCTGCGAACATTATTTCAATGGTAGTAATAGTTTCATTGGTAACAAATGGACGATTGATTAATTAAAGGTAAAAAAAAATCATTTAATTCAACTCGATTTAACATTATCCAGTATTTCCGAGCCAACTGTACAAAGACTGTAACACAATAGTCACGGCTTTTATATGTACGTATAAACATTGAACTGAGCATCAGTTAACGTTTTAATAGGTTAATTGGAGTGGCATTAATTGTTCTATGCTGTAGGTGACAGCGATCGTGCAAAGATAGCCGTCTCGCTCGCTCACATGCCGCTTTGAATACGATCGTCCTTAGATTGTTACAGTACTGTTTTCAGCGAACAGCTATGATAAAGAACATTGTATTGCTTTTTTTTGTTGTCGTTGTTGGTTTTTAGGTCTTTTAAAATCGACAGAATTTGCGTGCCCGCAGAACTGGGGAGGGCGACGATTCTTCGCCATCACTTGGCAAAAAGGCTGCTTTGATGCATGACAGCAGAAAAGGGATTAGGAGCGATCTAAAGTCCCTTCAAGTCAAGTCTAGACTTCAGATTTGACGTCACCGCAAGCGAGACTTTCACGTAAATAAATTATATTCTATATTCTCACATTTCTTTTTTCTATAACTTACTGTAATATACCATGCTTTTAAATCACTATTAACTTTCTAATATTTACTATCAATTAATGTTAATTACAAGAGCTTTCTCTCTATTCTCTGGTTGCAGATTTCCAAACAAATAAGTACACAACTTTGCATATGCGAGGTAAGGTCAGCTTATAAATAACAGAGGTGCTATCTCGGCTCCCTGCGACACCCATTACTTTCAATAATGGTGATTTATGTGTTTAAAAACATTATTGGAAGTGGGCAATCGATAAACAATACAAATTTTGCTAGATTCACAAAGCCATGGATGGCTACACGATAAAGCTATTAGGGAGGGCACGGGCGCGCAGGAAAAACGTATGACTATATTAGGGAAGAAAGGAACAGCGACGAAGTGACTAAAGTACCGATTGTCTCGATAGCGACGCGCCCGGAGATCGCGTCGCTTCGACACCGATTCAGGGTTGCCATCAAATAGTCAAGTTTATCTAATACGATATGTATAAATACGAATTAAAACATTAATTTGATAAAGCTTGAAAAATTTCTTCGTCTTGATTCCCACGAGGGCGAGAAGCGACTAATGGGAAGCCATTTCGCTACGATGAATGTGAGAGGAAGGATGTATGAAAAGATGGATGAGTGTGGAGGAAGCAAGGAAGGTGTGTCGGGATCGAAGCGGACGTAACAATATGTATGTATATCGAAAAATAAAGGACATACTACTACAAGTCGAACTTTCAATTACTTTTAAATTAAAAAATAAATCTTACATTAGGACTTAAGTTCTAATATAAGATCCTCTTCTCTTCCTTCGTTTCCTTCTTGTCTTCTTTGTCCTGTGTCTGTTCTTATTGCTTACCATCGGGTAATCTGTTTGCTCGTTTGCCTTTCTTAAAAAATTATTCATTCTGCAGTGTCGTAACGTTATTTAAAATCAATGAGCGTATTCCCTTCCCCATAAATCCCACTTTTAACACCTGATTCACAAAAATAAACATTAACATCTTGCACCAAGAGAAGCATGCTGTCACGACAGATACAACTGCTTTACAATGGTTCACCATTTTCCATTTAATATATCTATCTGGACAGCCAGTATTTTTACTTAGCTAAGATCCGTGACAAGCAAACAAAAATAGAAAATTATTAATGGAGTCAGGCGTTACCTTGCGGAAATCCATCACTATATGGACAGTCAAAAGTTTTACTTAGCTAAGATCCGCGACAAACAAAACAATAACAGAAAATTAACAATGTGTGTTTTTCCGTTGGGTTTAGTGGATTTATTTGGAACTTAATAAACCAAAAACTTACCGAAAATCGGCCATCAACTCTCCACCCACCAACCACTATACACAACGCCAAACACACACTATCACTTTTCCATCTTGTACACGACACGTGTTTCGCCCCAACACGAGGCATCTTCAGGTATAGTAGACTCTACGGAAGACAACCGAAAAGTGAACACACATTGTTAATTTTCTGTTATTGTTTTGTTTGTCGCGGATCTTAGCTAAGTAAAACTTTTGACTGTCCATATAAAAATAGAAAATTAAGAATGTGCGTTTTATTCTGGAAGAAGTGGATTTCAATTAATCAACAACCTACGGCAGTCCACTGCTGGACATAGGCCTCCGCCATGAAGCACCACCTAGCCTAATATTCGGCTTCACTGATCCAGTTTTTGCAAGCCGCCCTGCGCAGATCGTCGCACCATCTAGCCGGGGGGCGTCCCACATTACGTTTACCGAGACGCGGTCTCCACTCCAGCACTCGAAGTGGATTTACGGGGAATCTAAAAACTAAATCTTACCGAAAAAGCGGCCGTCAGCAATTATCAACAACACCAAACACACACCAATACTTCTTCACAATGTACACGACACGTGTTTCGCCTAAACACGAGGCATCATCAGGTATATTAAGTAGACTCTACGGATGACAACCGTTAAGTATAACTTAGCTTAGTAAAAATTCTGACTGTCCACATAGTAATGGATATCGGCAAAATAACGCCTGTCTCCATTGATCATTTAATACACCGCGTCACAGAAATATTTCAGCGTATATCGTGCAACCCTACGAAGTTTCACATAAATCCGACTCGATTTTGCCTCGTCGATAAAGTAACCGTTCATGTTGGACTAGTTAGTTCCCCTCTCGGAAATAATTCAAACATCGGCTATCTCCTAGCTGTATTAGGATTAGAATAGATTTGTTAGCCGAGGTTTTATGTTATCTGCGCCTTAGTTTACGAATTGGTCGCGACACTTGTCTCTCGTCTGATGGGTGAGAGTACAGTTCGTACTAGGTCAATAAATAGGAACTTGATAGAAATCATTATACACCATTGTAAATGTAACTTACTTTGAGTTACAATAAAATAATCTTTATATATATAAATATATATATATATATATATATATATATATATATATATATATATATATATATATATATATATGTATTGCTGACGCGAACCCATAAATTTTTCCAGAGCCGTGTAACGCGGTTATAGAAGTTTTCACTTCAAAAATTGCAAAAACGTGTATGCGCTGTGTCTCGCTCTCACCTTTCAGTCATAAAGATTAGGTAAAATGGGATGAAGAGTGAATACATTTTGTGTGGATATTTTTCAAAGACATTAAATATACAAAGGTCTTGAATACAATAAATACTTTGAAACCTTATTATTGTATTGTTTGTAAAATCACGACAACAAAGTGCGGTTGGAAAGCCGTTATTCCCCGGACGTGGCTACAGACACCAAACAGCTGGATCTTGACGTTGGAAGCGATGCGGTGATAGGGAATTGGAAATTAATAATAAATTGTTGTGTCCAATCCGAACGAGGACAATCGGCAAATGGTGTCCGCGATAGTACATTTATCTTTCTCTGTCGTCGTACGTAGAAAAGGTTTGATTGGTTAGTTTGCAAAGCATTGGAAATTTCTACATCTTGGCTGTTTGATCACCAATTTTCTGCTGCGTTCATGCAGCATTTTTATATAGAGAATTTCATTCATATGTGCCACATAATTTCTGGTAACAATTTTTGACGAACATGAACATGAAAAAAACTCAATTTTTTTTGAAAATTTTGTCAGTGATAATATAAGCTGGCTTATCTGGGGAGGTATCACACTCTTGCAGAAAATCAAAACAAACTCATGATACATATAAGTTATTAATTGAAAAAACTTAGACTTTTTGTTAAATGAATCAATATTAATACAATTATTCGGGTAATGTTCGAAACACTTCTAGTTATCTTTTGATATTTCCTGCAGTAGTCCACTGCTGGACATAGACCTCCCTCAAGACACGCCATCTAGCCTGATCTTCGGCTTCACGTAACCAGTCTCTGCCTGCGCAAATCGTCACACCATTTTGAAGGGATGCGTCCCACACAACGTTTTCTAAGACGTGATATTCACACCAGCACTCGTCTGCTCCAGTCATCTATTCTCAGACAAACGTGACCAGCCCGGATAAGTAATATATGTCAAATACGATGTATAATTATCTAAGATGTTAGATAATTATACATCTTATGCCATGAAAAAGTATATATTTACAGTTAGCTACTTTAAGAGGTAAACGCCTTATCTCTCGCTCAATTTGTGTGAAAAAAGGCAATAAAACGAAAAGGGCCACTCCTAACGCATTCCTACATCCATAGGCACGCGCGACGCTTTGGCCCGTGGGGAAAGTCGGTCGGGTAGCTAATGGGACGCGGCCCAGCGCGATGCGGTTGCGAGATAAGATAGCTGTTATCTAAGCCAGGCCTCCGTTCGTGCGGTGGTCGGTATGCACGGGCGGCGTTTCCCAAGATAGGTTCGACTTCTTTTCTTTTTAGGGACAGGAAGGCAAACGAGCAGGCACGTCACCTGATCGAAAGCAATCAACGCTGCCTTACACATCCGCAGTGCCATAGGCATTGCAGAAACGTAGCCGGCCTTTAAGGAAAGTGTAGGCCTATTTTTTTAAGGTTCCAATGCCGTATCACCTTGGAAACACCGCTGGAGGTAGTTGGTTTTACAGGGCAATGATGCGTGGTAAGAAGATTCTAGAAAAACGCACCGTACTGGATCGCCACTCAGTCTCTATAAAGAAACAAGATAAATCGATAAAAGATGCTGAGACATGAGATATCCCTCCGCAGTTGTAAAGAATCTAGTCTAATATTAGTTAGCCTTGTCGACTACTACTTGTACGAAAAGCGATTAGAAATGTTCAAATAGATTTATTTCATGGATAAATATTACTGTACCTGTACTGCTCACTGTTATATAAAATATTTCGCGTTGAATTGCTATCTAAGAAAATTGTGTTTTACATAGCCGTTTTATTTCCTGACACTTTTATGTTGTAAGCAAGATAAGTGATAACTGCGCAGTACATTTAGTTATGTTTATTACATGGGTTTATATATTACCTTATCTTATTATATTAATATTACAAAATATATAATAATTTATATAATTACTTAATATATTTATAATATATATAAATTATAAAGTTTTATCCCTGCACTACCAGCTTGGAAACAATTAGGATAGACTGAAAAACAGCGCTGTGGCATGACGCGGATTTATGCTTGGGCCTTTGCGTAATCCATACTGCAATATAGGCAGCATGACTGACTGCGTTTACTATTGTTACGATTAATGTGTTTGTTTTTTAATTATTTTTTTGTTTGTTATAAGTTTATTCTTTGTTAAATTTTTTATTTTTTTTAAACATATAGTAGCCAATCTTAGTTATAATTCTTTTTTTATTATATTTATACGTATATTCTTTGTCTGTACTGTATATTTTTGAAGTGACAAATAAACGTGTTGATGATTGCATAAGTACTGTCAACATCCCACGTCCAGTAGCTGTCAACAAACATTACAACATCGATACATATCACCGTCGGAACCTTATCGGTTCCCACGCCCCGTTCGTTTGCTCTCAATTAACATAAATATTAAATAAAAACCGTAACAAATCGTACGATATTATCCGTAGAAAACGTCACATAAATATTCGACAAATTATTTCTATTTTTACGCAACATTACACAAACACACACACACACACACACATAAGTACAAGTGTTGAACACAGACTACACGCATCCAGTCTTTCCGAGTTGCCTTACGCTGATCGTCGCTTCATCTAGCCAAGGGCGTCCTACATTACGTGTTCCAAAATCCAGTCTCTATTCTAGCATTCGTCTCTCCAACGGATTTGGATTCTCTAGAAGTCATGTCCAGCTCATGACAAGTGTTTGTTGCCAGGAAACAGCATGTTAAGCAGCAATCGGTCCGCTAGCAAGACTCAAGCTTACGATCTATAGATCATCCTCCATTAGACTCAATAGCCTAATGGAGGATGATTTACAGGTTGTAAGCTTGAGTCTTGCCAACGGAGCGATTTCGACATCAATATGTGAACTATATCCTAGCACAAACATCATAAGCTTAGTTAGAATGGTTAACAACAATTATAGCAATATTCAAAACATTATTAGTCTTCATTGCTAGTCTTTTTAAAAATGGGAGATTTCCTGAGACTTTTTGCGAAGCACCTAGTTATAATACCTATACAAAAGACGGTGTCTTTTCAAAAGTAAAAGGGGTCTAATAGTCAATTAAGGTATAAGATATGCGCGAAACGGATGTTAGCCGAGCACGTGCTCGGTAGATCGGTAGTACGCGATCGCATCGCATCGGGAGCACTTTGCGCCGAAGCTCATTCGTGATCCGAACGTATGATTAGACGAATTCCCCTAATGACATGTAGACCATTACTCGCCCGTGCTTAAGCTATTTTGATATTTCCGCCGGCGTCTTTCGTGTCTTTTTTTTTGGCAATCAGATAGTGTTGTCAATTAATGCCAATGATATGAAGATATTTGTGCTGGACGGTGTATTTAATGATGTATCCTTTATTAGTAGAAGTAATGACATTGAATTCAGATACATTGCCATATATATCTATGGTGCAAGAAAAGAACTCACATTTAGTAATGAATACACTTTATTTTCATAAACCGTTACAATTGTTACGTATAGAGGACAGAAAACGTATTTGTTGTAAGTAGAAAATGACGAATTTAGGATTTACACATAATTTGAATCAGACAAAAGTACTGCGTCGAATGGTCTTGTTCGTTTTTAAAATGATTAAAAAATTTTAATAAACGACCGGAAATCAGGGAGTGGATCCCTGATATTACGTAGCCAAGACTTTCTTTTTCGACCAGCTTGTCTTTTGCCCGCGATTTTTCCAATCATAATCAGTTGCAGCAACTTGTACCTGACATGTCTCATGACATGACCCGGGTAAGCAACTTTTCTACCTTTGACGCTCTGCAAAAGTTCGCATTTTTGCTTGACTTGTCGGAGAACCTCGTCATATGTTTACAAAAACAAAAGTCAATAATCTTATATCGGTATATAATTTCCATGTTCAAGAATGAATTCTTTAATCATCCATATCTTATCTCGCGATGTTCCACCGACAACAACGGGTCCATTGTGTAATTTCTCACACCACCATTAACAAGATACGGAGCCGATTAATTCTGTTTACGATACAATAAAACAGTAGCTAGTGGATTGTAAAATCGAAAGTGACGTTTGAGGAAAAATCGCGAGTGTACACTTATATTTGTATTCAGTTTTATCTTGAAGTACCCACATTGTAACACGATGGGAAAATTGACACAATGCGAGGAAATAAGCGTTTACAGCTCTGTGTATAAATAAATAAAAGTTTGTGGTATTGATACTGAAATGGAAACGTAGAATAGAAAATGATAAATATTAATATAATATTACTAAAAAATTTTATCAAAATTTTTCTGCAGATATATTTATTGTAAAATTTGATTATGTACTCATTTATGTATGTAATTTGTCTCTTTAGAGTTTCTATCATGATTAAAAAGAAACTATCCCGCAAACTGGCTCTATCGCAGTTCATAGGACATCAACATCATCATCAGCAGCCTGCGGCAGTCCACTGCTGGACATAGGCCTCCCCCATGGAGCGCCACCTAGCCCGATCTTCGGACATATCCTGTTATATATTATATCCTGTTATATATATTCGATCATGGGACATATCCTGCCTATATACAGGTGCCTATTCAAAGAGTGTTGGGGCCGAGAACAAATAGAACAAAAACAATGGTCCGCGTGTAAGCTTGCGTAACGCGAAAGTACATTTTATCTAGAGCGCCAGATCTCCACGTGCCGTTGACAATGTGTCCGCAGGACAAAGGGCCGGGAAATGACTGTTACTACATTTTAGGAAATAACCGAATAATTAATGAAGTCAGGCGGTATTATGTGTACAGTCATAGTTTACTTAGCTGAGATACACACAGAACACAAATGTTATTCTATAACTTCCACTGCTTTTAGGGACTTAATATTATTTTTCTGTTTTTGTTTGCTTTTCGCAGATCTTAGCTAAGTTACATTGTGTCTGTCCACGAAATATCCGAACATTAAGCTAGTTTGGAGCGAGTGTAACCATGTTTACGACTTATTTTAAACACGATTACGTGTTGCATATTATTAATTCAGAATATTTATAACGAAACGGATACTTTTCTAAACTATTTTTATACCCGGGTACTTTTTAAATAATTCAATACCTGTTGATAGTAACAAAATACTACTAGGTAGAGCGTCTTGCGAAAATTTTATGTCTCTGCATTCGCACACCAATTTTTCAATGAGTTAACTAGAATAACCCCTGAAAGATTCCCAAAACTGCTCATTGCTTTCTACTTTACTATAGGTGGCGTTAGATATTTTCTTATTCATAAAATGTGATATCTCGCTAAATTCTCCGAGACGAAACATCGATCATAATTAATTAGTCAAGCGATACTTCTAGATTTATCTCTTCTTACAAGGATTACCAGTGTTTTCGTCTTGTTCATCGCCGGTAACGAACTGCCCCACGATTGTACTCATCCATCAATGTTCGACGATATCGATTAATTGCTTCGGAGTTAGCGATCGAATACACGCATCGATAAAATGGGACTGTAACGGCGTGTCGAATTAGGGTCATTGGTGCGGTTACTTCTACTGCCCTTTGTACGTCGGAATTCTCATCTTATGTTTTATTTGATTTTTAAGTTATTCCCGTGATAAACAAGGTTAAATTTATCAACCATCCTCATCAGTATAGCTGTAAAATCCACTGCTGGATAAAGACTTTCCACAACATTGAAAGAGTGGCTTCCCTAAAATTTTAACTTTAAATTTACACACACAACTATCTAGAATATATATACTACTATATGTACTATATGTATGTATTATATACATATGTATAGTCTCTCATCTCACTCTACCATTGAAACAATGACACGGTTATCAGCTGGTAGTATAGTATAACATATTTATGCTAAAACCGTTAATCTTTTGTAATTAGCAGATTTCGCGGTGCTTTTAGCTTATGTTGTCCGACACAATGTCTTTGTTTCAAAGGCTTTAGTGTTAAATCACACAAATAATCATATCTTAGATAAATGACAGCTAATAATCACATCTGAGGTAAGTGGGATATTCAAATTAATTAATCATTAGTCCAATGAAAGATGCTAGCTTTCTATAAGCCTCAGTCCAATCAACGATGATCTTCCTGGCAACGCTTCCGCAATGCCTGTGGTACTGCGGGTGTCTATGAGCGGCGTTGATTGCTTTCCATTAGGTGACACGCTTGCTCGTCTGTGTTTTTATGGGTAGTGGGTAAACGATCAAGCGTGTCGCCTGATGGAAAACAATCAACGCCGCCCATAGACATGTGATACACAGTGTAGAAGCAGTACCCGCCCCTGAGATACATATAGGCTTGTTTTGTGAAGATCGTGATCGAAATTTTCGGGACCGACATGACGGTTGACAAAATTTTAGTTAGAGGTCTGAAGGTATCTTTGCCAACTGAGATGTTACAAATATTCCATTTGTGAGGGATGCCAATGACCAATATTTAGCTGACCATAAATTTACAATTTTGACACTGATTTATATATGGCAATGGCCATAAGCTATAATGCCAAACACAAAAAAAGCGGGAATCCATCAAAACGTGTCCGCCGGCGTTCCGCGTCGCGAGGCACGGCTCGTTGCCCAAAATGCGCGCATAAAAAATTCGTTACCATATTTCATTTAACAACAAAGCGACCTTTGGCAACGCGTGGCTGTATCATCACATCTCACATCTAATTATCCGGCGAGAGGTCCCGGGCCAATGGCCGACTGTGAATTCGAACCTCGCATACATCGCTCATGGGGCTGCCTTTCAACACCGCTTGTGTAATTAAACTGTTTTTTTGTTATTGCAACACTACGAGTGCAAGTTAGATACAGGTATAAAGTAACGTCAGATCGAAAACCGGAAATAAAGATTTCTTTAATGCTAAATATATTATTCTATGCTAGTTTTTTGTCTTTCTTTAGTCTGATGATCGTAATTAAATATTTTAATATAAATTATATAATATGGAAATTAATTTATTAAAATTCAAATAAATGAAACAAACAACGTCAACGTCAGATCGAAAACCGGAAATAAAGATTTCTTTAATGCTAAATATATTATTCTAAGCTAGTTTTTTGTCTTTCTTTAGTCTGATGATCGTAATTAAATATTTTAATATAAATTATATAATATGGAAATTAATTTATAAAAATTCAAATGAATGAAACAAACATATTCAATGTTTTTCCTTTCTAGTGTGGCGCTCACATGTATTATATATTACTAGCTTTTGCCCGCGGCTTCGCTTGCGTAGAATTTGGTCTGCCACATTAAGTTTCGTGGCAGATCATTTTAAATAAATATATATTTTTTTATTTAATAGTAAAATTATATTACGACCAAAATTACATAAAATTATAACAAATTGTATATGTTATTCCGATGTATAACCTATATTACTGTAAAGTTTCATCCAAATCCATCCAGTAGTTTTTTCGTGAAAGAGTAACAAACATACATCCATACTCACAAACTTTCGCATTTATAATATAAGTAGGATATCACCTTCACACATCACAATTCAAATTATAATAAAGATATTTCTTACAATCTTTTAATTTCTACAATAATTATCAATTTTTTCAGAATAAAACTTGATTGTTCAAACTACCGTACCATTTTTATAGATTGTGACTACTCGATTCACAATCTCAATTGAATAACTAAAGAAATTTAGATCTTAAGAGACCTAGCCTAACTATCGTTTTAGATAACACTTTGCTAGCCTATTCCATACTAAATTATTGCAAAGAAAATCTTTCATCAGTGTTTTTATAACTCAATAGTTTGCAAAAATACACAACATTGTTTTATTAGCCGATATACACACTAAATATCTAACTGTGGTTATATTTGTAACTTTAATTACGTGTCTGTCAGAGATTTAAAATAAATAATCTCTCGCCCAGAGGTCAGACCGAACAACAAAAAACTGCAAGCTGTCATGTAAGGATGAACTACCATCGTACTGAAATATTTGTTATTCTAAGTTGCATTTATATTAATATAATATTTTCTTAATATTGAATTTTTTTAATAAATATACATACGATTACGCCTGTTTCCTGTAGGGCCTACCCCTACAGGAACACATTCTTTGCTTCATCCACACTCATCACTCTTGTCATACAAGCTCATCGGATAAGGGTACGTTTGACCACGAGAACTTGAGCGATTTGGTCAAGGTATCCTAGGCCTCTTCTACTACCTATTCATCATCGGCAACGTAAATTTATTTCATCAGTCGTCTTTCATCCATCACCTATGTGCCCTAACCATCTAAGCATTCCTTTTTCAATTTTTGTCACGTCACCTTTTACTCGATACTTCATTTTATCCTAATAAGTAATGTTATTATTATTACCTGAATATCATTAACCAATTGAAGAATTCTCCGAGAAATGGAGGGGCCCATGCTCAGCAGTGGGACATATATGGCTTATGAAAAAATAATTGAACGATATACATACATCATAAATCATCGATGCACCAGCATCACTACACCGCAACCGTACCAGTACACTGCTGGACTGGACACTGATGAACATAAGTGTGTAGTGCCATTTGGTTTCTCTAGGAAGTCATAGACAAAGTTATGGCGAATTGTATGTTTGTACATTATTTATCTATGAGTGAATATAAATCATTCGCAGAACCACGTTTTCTTACAAAAACTCGAGCAGTTCGTGTAATAACACGAATACTTAACAGCGACTTCGCAACCGTGCCGGCAACCGAGTTATTATCTATTGCAAGTAACTACAACACGAAATTACAAAACGTACTTCAGAGTAACATGTACTTGATTAACGAAAATCACACCCAAAAATTCACTATTATTACATACCTACGTATCGTCAAGACTATCTCCCGTAGGGGTAGGCAGAGACCATAGATCTCCATCTATTACGATCTCGGCACACTCATCACGTGTGCTTCCGTCACACTCATCACTCTTCTCATGTAAGCTCGTCGGTTAAGGGTTCTCTTGATCTAGCCTTTCCTAAAAGCTTTCGATTGTCGCTATTATTATTTAATAATCAACCCCCCCCCACCTTACATCAGTGGCTTTGCGATTTTATTTATTTTTATATAATTATATTTTATTATTATCAATTACCGCTCTATTACTCTCGCCTAAGCAGTCAATGGTCGTAGGTTCGATCCCCACATTGTGCGATAAATATATGTATGTGGAGAGTCCGAGTTCAGAGTCTGGTTACCTCGCCATTCCGCACCGGACAAGCGTGGGTTTACATCCGTTCCTTCGGAAATGGGGAGACCCGTGCCCAGAAGTAGGACTTATATGGACTGTGAAATATATTTTTTTTAATCTTGGTGGCGTTACAATATAGTTCGATTAAGGCGTAAAAGTGGAATGAATTGAAATAAATCGTGACTTTTTAAGTTGATTGCAGAAGTCCATGTTGGTAGTACGGCAGTGGTACACGATTATTTTATCAAGACGCACATACTTATCACGACAAGCTGAATTTACATTTCAAGATTCTTGATATTATTTTACTCGACACGGGCATATACAGCTATCTGCGGGAATGTGGTACTTCCCCGGGCCAGCCGGCCCATTCACGCTACAGACAAATAATATACCATTCTTGACGTAGTATTCGTCTGCAGTGTGGCTCTACCACTACCTTCAACTCTACGTATATCAAAAGTAGTTTTAAGTATGTATCTCTAATGGTGGAGTTTCACTGAGCATCGCATAAAGGTATATATAGATATATCTTCACTGTCTACAGCCATTTCTTGTATAATAGACGTCAGCAAATATGAGCAATATGGCGGATCATTTGTCAAAAAAACAGTACGCGCGGCAAACCGTAGACAGCACAATTGCGTCGTGTTTACGCAATGCCAGCGCCAAAACCAACAGAGTCGACCTCCGCAACACTTGATTGATTAAAAAGTTTACTCCATTGTTTTCACTTACAAAGGCTTTGTGTAATTATGTAGACTAGATAATGAAGTCAAGCTGTCGAAGCAGGTCGTTATTAGGTACCTTGCGAGAAATCAACTATTGAAATAACTCTATAGTGAATGTAAGACATTAAAAATTAGTTGATTGTTTTCTTACGTTTTCATACAATTATTTGTCACTTTATAAAAGTAGATTACAAAGAGATCGACATAAGTCACAATATGGACTTTTTCCGCCAACTTACATCAGTGACGTTGTGTTTTTATTTCATTTCTATAATCTAGTATAATTATCAGTTATATTGTTTAATTGTGGTGGCGTATTATGAAATATAGTTTGAATAAGGTGTATAAGTGAAGTGATATGAAATAAATGCGTGTATCGTGACTTTTTAAGTTGACTAAAAAAGTCCATAAAAGATTTTGGTAGAATAACCACCATTTTGTCAAGACGTAACGTGACAAGCAAACAAGTACATTCTAAGATATTTGATATTATTTTATTTTACTTGACACTGGCATAATAGTTATAACTATTATAATTGTCTTGTCTTATAACTAATCATCAAAGAAAAGAAAAACGTTTTGATAATAACGATCATTCAACAACAAAGACTTTTTCTCAATCGTTTGATCCATCCGATAGCGACTGAAGTCTTGGTATTGGCCTCATTTAATACAATTTTGGCTCGCCACTAACTGAACCTCTGTTGTTGTATTATATCTTCCTCTCATGAAAAAAATGAGAGGAAGATATATTACAATATCATCATCATACAATTATCTATCACTTGACATTAAATAATCCGTACAAATATATATTTTTTATATATTCACGCCTATTCCCCGCAGGGGTTGGCAGAAACCACAGAGCTTCATCCGCTACTATTCATCGCAGCGAAACGCCTCTCCATTGATCGCTTCTCGCCCTCGTGAGAAATAAAAATCATCTTAAAATTTTATTGCAAGATGTATTAACATTTTAATTTTAAATAATGTCAGTCCACATTTACAAACGGGTTTTTGGGGACCCGAAAACACTTTAATATCTCATAAATATTTGTGTTACACATTCCTCGTGAAATGGTATTTACATTGTCAAAGAATATCGATGTATCGGATTTTTACTCGATTCACCACTCACAATAACACACTAAGAAGTTTGTTTAACGTTTTGTGTTTACCAAATAGTGCGGCCGCTAAACGGTAAACAAAGTTTGGACATATGTACATGCGAATGGAAAAGCAAAGTTAATGTTTTAGTAAAAAAAAACATCGTATTGCTATACAAGCGCATAATGGAACGTTAGGCTTCGTGGAATAATATCAGTGCTAACAACCGCTTGTCATGAAAAAAAAAGCATCGAAACTGTATCCAAATTGCCCATGCACGAAGTGTGAGGGAACACTTTAATTCGGTAGACTAAATCGAACAAACAAAACTCGAATTTATTACGTACGTCGCAAATTTTTATCCATCAAAAGTCTGACGTGAAAAAGGGAGTCCATTTTTATGGGCACGCGGCTACTAAATGCGTAAAAGAATCGCATTTGCGCGGTAATATTTTCAAAATGGCTGCCCTGCCTTGCATGCCGCGTTTACCGAGAGAAGACGGACGCTTCTAATTGTGATGTGCATTCTTCACATTGGGGTCTTTTTTGTACCCCATCGCGAGGTGGTCCTTACATATGATCAGAATTCGGTTTTTGTTGTCGAGACAAGTTACAATTCTTTTCCGTCTCGCGTCATGTCACGCTTTCAAATCTTATTCAACAGTTTCTATTCTATAATGCATAAAATGTCTTTCATTAATTCCTTTGTGCTTGGATCTGTGATTTTGGATAATTAAGGCCCACGGCGTGTCTTTTTCTGAACTATACAGTCTTGACCCTGAGATCTTTTGATGGTGTAATGAAGGGTTTTTATTAAATCAAAGTCAGAAGTCCATTAAAGATGGTCTCGGGCACAGAGCGGGGCCCATCAATCAACCGCGATATACAGATATAAACAAGGCACTATAAAAAGGGTCCAACAACGTCTTTGGTCCCGATTCTCTGTTTACTTTTTGGATTCTAATTTAAATTTCTGTACAGTTGAAACACATCCATTATAAAAATGAAGCCGGGTCACTCGCAAGCTCGTTTGCTCACGTTCTAAAAACTTTTGAACTAAATTCATATCATGTTCATTTATAGATTGTTATTATATTACAAAAAATATACTAATATTTTATGTAAGCCGTATATGTATATAGCTTAGCTACCGCGCTTCGTCCGGTAAGCGGTTTAGTCCCGGAAGCCCAACCCCCCTTCCCCTCTCTCATAATGACACTCCTGTAAGCTTCTGCACTGACAATGGCACTGCGGATGTCTATGGGCGGCGTTGCTTACTGTCCATCAAGTGACATGCCGGCTCGTTTGCCTTCCTTGACCGTAAAAGAAGAAAACGATTTCTTTTTTGTTAAATTATACCTTTTGGATTTGACTTCAAAACTCCGAAGTAGCCCTTTTGAGACTTTGTTTTCGAGTATCTAAGGAATTTTTAAAAAGTTCTTAAAGATTTTTGTAAGAATTAATTCTCTAAATCCTTTTAACATAGTTGCTTTATCTAAGCTCTCCTCGAATTCGATAAAGATGTCTTTCTTTAAAGGACTTTTAATGTAAAAAATACAGTGGAACCGGTCTAAGATGCGCTCCTGTATGTGGTAAGCCGTTCCGGGCATATTGCTGATTCATAGGCGTCCCTTCGATTCTTTAGAGCCGACACAAACTAATTACCCGTACGAAATGAAAATCAACCGAGTCGATGGTTGATTTCATGTCCGCTAGGTGGCGTTGTAATTAAACAAGTAAAGTATGTATGTTGGTCATGTGACCGCATTTTGGCAAAATGTAGCATGGGACGCCCTCCGGCTAGATGGACCGATGATCTATAAAGCGCGGCTAGCAGACATTAAATGCGTGAGGCCGAAGATCGGGCTAGATCGGCGGTCTTCAAAGTGATAGTCCGCGGACCACTAGAAGTCCGCGGACCTCTAGAAGTCCGCTGAAAAATGCGGAAGTATATTCCATCATGTTATGTTTTAAGATGCATTAAACCAATTCAATTCACAACAATACTTGAAACGTTTTATAACTGAAAACTTTCGGCTAGTAGTGTATAAACTTAGTTGCTTAATGTTTGATACACTTAAACCATCTTTTAATCTTAAAAACCGACCTCATTAATGTTTATAACACAAGTTCATATTTAAACTTTCAAGATACGTGAAAAAAGAAACACCAAGCACACCCATCTCATTGATTTAGAAACAATAAATCTGTTGTTACTTTACTTATTATATAATAAATATTAAGATATTGTATTTAAATTTCAGATTTAATTAAGTTATTTTTCATAAAAATATTATTAGGTGTACAAATAAGTTTCCGCGGTTTGTCAAAAGATGGCCCCACCAGAAGGTTATGGAGAAATTGTCAGATGTAAAACGTAATATCCCAAGTTTAGTCATCTGGCAACACCATAACCTTAAAGTACTAGTGATTCCGTATCAGCATCACGTAATTTTTTTCGTGCAAAAATGTCAAGTTTTATTCCGAATAAGCATCATTTGCGGGAACTTTTGATTTACTTCTTTAATGTGAAAAAATCTGCAGCTGAGGCGCATCGATTGCTTCTAGAAGCATATGGTGAAGCTGCTTTAAGTGAGAGAAGTTGTCAGGAATGGTTTCAAAAGTTTAAGAACGGTGAGTTTGACGTTAAAGACAAAGAACGCAGTGGAAGGCCGAAAGTGTACGAAGACATGGAATTAGAAGTACTATTGGAGGAAGATTCGTCCCAAACGCAAAAAGAACTTGCACTTACTCTACAAGTGACTCAACAAGCAATTTCACATCGTTTAAAATCGTTAGGAATGATTCAAAAACAAGGAAATTGGGTTCCATATGAACTAAAGCCGAGAGACGTTGAACGCCGATTATGCATGAGTGAAATGCTGCTTGCCAGGAATAAAAAAAGAGTTTTTGCATCGTATAGTCACTGGTGACGAAAAATGGATTCACTACGATAATCCAAAGAAGAGAAAGTCATGGGTTAAGCCCGGCGAACCATCAACATCGACAGCTAAGCCGAATATTCATGGAAAAAAACTCATGCTGTGTATTTGGTGGGATCAGCTTGGTGTCGTGTATTATGAATTGCTGAAACCAAGCGAAACCATTACTGGAGCTCTCTACCGAACACAATTGATGAGATTGAGTCGGGCACTTAAGGAAAAACGCGCCCATTACTACTCCAGACACGACAAAATTATTCTTTTACACGATAATGCTCGTCCACATGTTGCGGCGCCGGTAAAAACATACTTGGAAACACTCAACTGGGAAGTTTTACCCCACCCGCCGTATTCACCAGACTTAGCCCCTTCTGATTATCACCTGTTCCGGTCGATGGCACATGGTCTGTCTGAGCAGCGCTTCACATCATATGAAGACACCAAAAATTGGGTAGATTTGTGGATAGCGTCAAAAGATGAAGAGTTTTTTCGACGGGGTATCGAATGTTGCCAGAAAGATGGGGAAAAGTAGTGGCAAATGATGGAAAATACTTTGAATAAAACGTAATGTACTTTTCCTTTACAATAAATTCCTAATTTTTTATAAAAAACTGCGGAAACTTATTTGTACACCTAATAT
>JASFAT010003002.1:0-115159 GCA_031353405.1 Baronia brevicornis
TGCCCCATTACATCCCAATTAATTACTCATGAGACATGTATTTTTGTATCTTTATGTAAGTCTAAAACTCATACCTAACTTAAAAAATAATTTTATTTTTCTAAACTAAGATCCTAGCTATTTCTAACCCTACCCTGCGGATAAACCCTATCATAAGTACTTGTTATATAATTTTAAGCCATGTGTCTTTAGAACTTGTAAATTATGGAATGGGTAAAATTTAAATTACGAAATCTTTATTCACAAATGTTTAAACAACGAGAAACGAGCAGTTTTAGTTTTAAAATCTTCACACTTAATTTTTTTTTATAAAAAAAATTTTTCGTAAGTACTTTTAAATGCTTATTTTTGTAAAATTGATATACATACATAATTATAATAACAAGACAGGTAACATATATGTCACTAACTTTTCCGAAAACTGCTTTCTACCCCTTCCATAAAAATATATAGAGAAACACTAGCCTTACATAATGTATGTAGATCATTGTCTTTAAAGCATTATCTAACATATTGCAAATTGTTGGTAGTGTTCATTAACCAAGAGTGCGATGAGCGGAGAATCTTATCAATATAAAGACGGTCCCACACAAACACCATTTAATTATCATCATGTTAAGAGACGGCAGTGAGTCAACGTTTAGCACCTTCTCTATTAACCATAAACAATCTATAAAACAAAAAGTCCTTTGTTCGTTGTTGGCACCTGAACATTTTTGAAGTTAAAATTAAGACGTTCACACTTAAACCGAATTATTATTTCGTTTTTACTTGTAGATACAATGAATAGTCAAAAAATAATGGTTTTAAACTCGTCAACATACAACACAAGATTCAATTATAAGACAGAGTTATTAAAAATATTTTTTGATTATTTTTATACTAGATTTTAACAATTACTCACATATACATTTGTATATCTACGTGCGAAACTATTTATCCAAATATTTTTAATTTTAAACCTATACTTACAATTTGACGAAAATTGATTTTCTTTATTTATAGGGTGGTTACGAAATAATTTAATAGTGGCAATAGCTTATGCGACGACCTGCATACGGTGGCTTGCAGGAACTGGAAAAAGAAAGTCGTAAAATTATTATATGCACAAATCCACCACACAGCCATCACTTTAGGAATATTTATTTCGGAATTAATAAGTTTAATATTAACTTACAAACATAAAATATATGAATTCAAAAGATGCACTATAAAAATGACTCCGCGAAGAACAATCGTATTTAATTAAAAAGCCAATATCTTTTTATGGCTGTTAAATAAATTGGAACATCAACAGAACATCTTTCGTCACAAGAATAAGCGGAATAATTAAAATTTATAGTAATACACGTTTTTCCATATTTTTCTCACATCTCTTTATGACAAATTTATTATAATAATAATGACAAATTTTAAATCAAATTAGTCTTCCTGGGCAGAAATTGAAAAGAAAATAAATTTTAACACAAAATGTATTTTATATTATTTTTAATTATGATACTGATACAAATGTAATAGTTATACTGCATTAAAAGCAGATTTTATAAAAGTATAATAAAATTATTTATGTATTTTTAAGGACAGGACTAACCTGCATTACTATAACATTTTTTTTTTAATTTTAGATAATAAAAAAGTGTTTTAGATTATGTCTACGTTGTTATGTATCACGTCATAAACTATATATTTAAAATGTTTGTCTTAATTCATAAAACAAGTTTATAAGGTAAATAGTAGTAATAGTGGTACTAGTATATTTCATTATACAAACAAACGGAGTAACAATAAATAAAAGCTGATTACAGCTTGTGACTTGTGGCACGTTAACTTTCCGCTGATGGCTTCATAGCCTATCGGTTCAACATCTCACACGTTTTATGCCCACAATCTGAATTTCTCTTATTATTCCTATGGTGACTTAAACACCACCTTGAGGCGTCTCGTTATTAAGAAAATGCTGCAACCTTTCATTACTCAAAGTTATATCTTAATCTACTGTGCTGTGCGCGCACTTCATTTTGCACACGAAATTAAAATTATATTTTATTCCTCGTGATGGGCAATTTGAGAAAAATTTTAAATGACTTTTCAAGTTAATGTCCCGTTTCTTTTACAATAGTTATTTCAAACAGAAAACGTGATAGGATTACCGATGGCGATCTGTGTTTACAACATCTACTTTTATATGCAGTGATATACCAGGTGTTCTTTTACTCGTATAAAAATAATAGAGAAATAAGGTAGAAGATAAAAAAAGTTACGTTTGTTTTAAAAGTGTATATTTTAATAATTTAAGTGTTTTGTTGAAACAAAAATTCATTCATAAAAATAAAGGTGTGTCTTCGTTGAACTCAACAACTGGAACATATATTATCTAAAGTACAGGAATCAATGACCTCTTTAAAAGTGAAGAGATCAGTAACCTCTTTAATCCTCCACATATTTTAAATTGTATAAAAAAGTATTTCTAATTTTATAGAAACATTAAAAATAATATTTTGGTGATAACGAGTGGTTATTTTTTACATTAAAACGAGTATTATTTGTATAAAGGTAGATAAATATTTGTTTTAGTTTCATCAGTGTAGTAAAGTAGTGAAAATATTTGGCTACCATCCTTGTCACCATACTTGAATCGCATATTCAATAAGTAAGCCATTATTGCGCAAATAGCAGTTTTATTGTTCTTTGTTAATTTTGGTAGCACTAAAAGCTTCTAAGAAGCTGTTTATTAATGCCTTCAACAATTATTCTCAATATTTATTAATTATTTGTTATTGAAAGGTTACAAACGGTTAGTGGTGCACACCTTAATATAAACGGATATAAAAGGCAGAATATTTAAGCATTTTCTGCCACTCAACCGAAGGATTGGCGAGAGTTTATGTAGGTACAATACAATAATTTGAGAGATAAAAAACGTAATACACATATGTACATATACAGGTGTGTGTGTCCGTGTGCGTGGTTCCAGGCATGGAGGGAACACACAACGTCGTCACGAAGGTTGCAGATGTAAAAACCAACGTAACTTTAGCGCCTAATAAATATAAGAACTAAGGAGCCCTGCTATAATCAGAGATATAATTTGAATCTGAAATTAAGACATTCATTGTAAAGACAAACGTTTTATTAATTCTTAAAGTTTATGGACTAGAGTGAAATATGTGTGTAGGTTCCGATGTCATACAGCTACTAATACAAAAATTATAGTTAGTCCTGTAATTTTATTAAAGTCGACATATTATGTAGATGGTTCATTTATTTCCGTCGTAAAATATATAATATGCTTTTACAGCCCGACGGCGCTTGCCCTATAATCAACGATTTATTAGTGGTAACTTTATCAAATCCGAAAGCATGTATTTATTTACTACCTCGTGAGAAAACGGACCCGACTATTCTGAGAAATGTTACCTTTTAATTTTGAAATAAAGACGAAATCCTACAAGTTTTATTGAAGGACTATTGGGTGCTGTATTTTTCTGGTCATTGTCTTTTTTTCTGCTACTCCAAAATAAGAGGCCGCTGTTTCGAATGTCCCTAGTTTTTTTCCCAAATCAAGGTGTTTGGTAAACGTCGATCGGCGCGTTTATATTGAAGAGTAATTCACAGTAGCGTAGCGTTGAACATCCCAGAAAAAAACATTCTATTTTAATAATTTCATCAAATTGTTATGTTAGGTCTAACAATGACTATGTATTTTGTATAAACCACCTACAGTAACATTACGTTAAAAACTTTATCTAGCTTTAAACGTAATAACTCCAAATAGATGTTCATATTTACGACTCAAACTAACGATAACCTTAAATTTTCATTTACCTTTGATAATAATAAGAATTTATCTGATAACATACATAAACAAACATATTATATATGGTATGTCTTTTTTCATAACTCTATGCAGAAGCACTTATGTACCTATACGTCGCGCGAAACGCTAAAGTGCCTCGAATTCAAAATGCTTTTATTTCGTCCAAGTTTAAAATCTTCTGAGTCAATGACAAGAACTTTGACATTTTCAAGCCCAGACATATAAGTATTGAATTTGTATTTGTTCGTCCCCTAAATATATAAATTATATAATTACATTTCCGAAAGAAAAATTTTAAAATGAGATTTATCTGCATCAAAAATAAATTATTAATCTAATAGGTATTTTACTATAATCTATTCTTGAAAATCAAAATACAGTTAAAAATAAGGACGTCTGATTCCAAGGCATTATCCAGAAATATCTAAGAAAGGTACAAGAAAAGTTGTAAAACATGAAACATTTTAGCATTTTTTACTTTGACAACGTTATTAATTATGAAATATTATTTATACCTTAAGTATTATCTTCTTTCTTTTTCTGTCACCTTTTATTAAAGATTAAACATTCAAATCTCAATTTTAATTGTATACTAATAAGACGAGAAAAGTTCAGCTAGGGCTAACACAAGGCAGCATAGTCAAGTCTCTATGTCCACTTTAAAAGAGTAGAAAATCTTAGTAAACTGCTCCGTCTTTTTTGATCAAAATTTATTTCTTTAATTATAAATACAAAACAGTTAATAGTTTACATCTGATGCTCGAATATTGTTAAAAACTGCAATTAAAGTAATCTAATTACTAATTCTAATGTATGAATATAAGTACGTATTAAATAAAGGATCACGTCAAGATTTGATTAGTATAAAACGAATATTGGAAAATATACATGTGTCTAGTTTACTCTAAAATTCCGTTTAAGTAAATTGTATTCACTTATTAAAGTAAAGTTGATAACGGTGGCTGCTTCACACGTTAAACGTCTTCTAGCTAAAATACATTTTCTTTATTTCATACTTGTTAACCTTTAAATATTTCACAATTTTTCAAAGAAATTTATTTCAAGAACATTTTACAAACTCTAACAAGATAAACCATATTACGGTCATCGGTAACAACTTTTGACGAGCAAATTTTCAATTGTTATGTTAATGCATTATATTTCAAAAGAAGTGACAAGTTTATATAACGTAAAAAATGTATCATCATCATTATCAACCGCCTACAGTCTACAGCTGGATAAAGGTCTCTTCTATAGCGTGCCCCCTACCCTGATCTACTCCTACGATTCAACGCCTTTAGGCTTTACTAGCCACCCTATACACATCGACTATGTAATATGCCCTCGACTAAAAAAGAGTCCCACTGGTGGAGCATCGCTCCACAGTGTATTTATCAAGGCTTCAATTTCAATTTGTTTACTTAAATGTCCGTGACTTCGGTCCTTCGGCGGATTTCTTCACGTCGAATCATACCCACCAACGGACCTCCGAACATAGCCATCTTAATAGTTAATAGCTCTCTGAGCAACTTTGAGCTTTTGTTAGTCTACCTTCCGGTACTGTAAAGTAGTGCAGGCAAAATGCAATGGTTTTTATCTTTAACAATTGCATTGCGTTTATTATGTCCAGGCTCCGATAGGCGATGAAAAGATTGACGAAGCTTCCTAAATGCATTTCATTGGCCATAACTTTGGTTGTATATATGAGTATATACAAACCTACTTAAACTAATGTCGTGAAGATTCTCTGAGCTCCTCAACATTTCTTGCAGTAATAAACACCGCTAATCTCAAAAATATAAGTTATTCCAAGTATAATTGCAAATCTCTAAATTACACCTAAATCGCAAAACAAAACAATGGTATTGGACAACGAATTCATTTAGCGCCGGCAGCCCATACATCAGACTCTTAAACACACACGATCAGGTCTCAGGTTCGTTTCAATAGTTATGCAAATAGCGATGGAGAATGTAATGAGTGGCCGGCAGTTATTTAGAACTGCATCGTAAGTCAAACGCTGGTTCGGAATCGAAGTCGTACTAGTGTTGCCCATAGAGAGGCTATTTAACATTTTTAATTTACAAAAATAATTTTCACTTTAATAATATAGATACATATTATTACGCAGATATAGAATATAGTAATATTTAATAAATATAAAAAGGCTGTATTCCTAAACATAAGCTTATGTTTATTAATGTGGGAAGGAAACCTTGTTTCATTGAACAGATCGCGATCGTCCTAGTATAGGCAACTGTTAATACCCCTTATATGACACTTATCTACGTAAATAAAAAAATAAATTGAACAAGGTAGGTAATAAAGTTGCAAATTATTGATATTTTTTTAATTTCAAAAGATCACAATATCATCATCAAAGTTTTCGACATAGTTTTCCGAGTTAGTAATCTGCAGAAGCTCGCTGGAGTAGATAAATACTAGAATGGAGACCGCACCTTGGTAAACTTAGTACACTAAGGCTAGGTGGTTCGATGATCTGCTCAAGACGGCTGACGGAAACTGGACACGTGCAGCTGAAGATCGGACTAGGTGGCGCTTCTTGTGGAAGGCCTATATCCAACAATTAAACAATATCCTAATAAGTACTAGTCCATCAAACTAATCTAATGAACATAACTTCAGTACTTTCTAGCAAAAGTCAGAAAAATAATATGTTATAATTAATAAGAAGATTAGAAAAAAGTAATACTTACTTATTTTCAATAAATAAATCGAAAGAACTAAAAAAGTATTCACTCTGAAAAATAAAAAATAATCCACCTCCATGGTTTTCGCTGTGACCTCATCTCACACCTCAACCGGACTTGAAATTAATAACATGTTGATTTTTAATTTTTGTTCTGTTCTTGCACTTATTATTATTTAAACTGAATTTCGAGACAATATTTATGACTATTTATATAACATATGTTGATCATTTTTCAATGTTTCCACACAATTAACACTTAATTTCACCGTTAATCTCTTTTTGGACATTCAACCATTTGTTTTTTGAGGTTGGTACGGTCGGTACATTGTGCATCAATAAATTATTGTTTAGCATCTCAACAATACGTTAATGGATTTAAAAAGCTGCATATATTCATTTTCATTTAATTATAGTATTAAAAACCTTCAACTAAAATATATAAACTTAACTTCTATAATATTTATCATACGTTCGTTTTAAAGTTCCTGCACAGATATTTCACAAAAAATTTAATAAGGTTACTAAAGTTTATATATGTGTATGTATACACACACACACGTACACACACACATATATTAGTATTATGAAGTTGCCAAAAGTTTCTAGTTTTGACGTGGTTTGAAAAGGTAACATTTTATAGAAATACTCTCTTTGAATCATTAAATCAAACAGAGATCCAATACGATATACACAGTTTAACAAATTGGCAAGCTAAAATGTCATTGTGCTAGTCATATATGCACAGTGATACTTTAGCTAACCACATCTAATGCTGTTTGAAGTAGACACGTGACCTTGAGAAGTATATAATATATTATTATATCCAAAAAGTATATAATATTTTATTTGATTAACATTTCTTGCATTCTAGTTGGCGCAAATGATACAGGAAAAAATAATATAAAATAAATAGCATAGATTTCTGGCAGTCTCAAAAAAGGGACACTCTTAGGTCTATAGTGGTTTGGGTCGGAAATGTTAGTATACAAAATTACTTCATTTAATGATGATGATTATGATGCTTCTCAGCCGATTTCGGTCACAGCGACTGCACACTGAACTACTTATGAGACCTCACATGATTGATACTTCATTTAAAATACAATACAAGGATTCCATTCTTTAGAACCAATGATACATTTTGATAAAAAATATGAGCCTTTTTAGTGCCTAGTTTAAATAAAATACTTTTGACTTTGACTTTGAAAAAACAGAAGTTCCTTTACTGTGATAGAGCAAAGGGACATGTACTCAAATCAGGGCGTCACCCTCTCGGCGTATTCGAATGTTAATTAAGTCCTATTCCGTAGTGTGGCTTGCCTTCTCCGACAGTCGGCCGTGGTTCCGTCCAATACCGGTCGTTTATGACGAACAATTATAGTGTTTTTTACTGTTTCGATCCGGGTTTATTGATGGTTAGTAAATGCGGCGAACCGATCCGATTTCGTTACGCAGTAAAATTTGATTGTTTGATTTTTAATTTGTTTAGAGTGGTGCAGGTAGACTGCACTAATTTCGAATATCTTGTCGTTTTTTTCTCTTGTTTCTTCTTTTTTTAACGAACACTATAAATATTTGGACCTTAAAATAATCACATTTATGACTAATTAATACATAACGCATGTTGTTGCGTAACACAAAAGCATAGGTAAATTTTTGTACGCGGATCGGAAAAATATTTATTACCTGGTGGTACCTTAGTGGTTATCTGAAAATAACCACTAAGAAAAGAATTATCAAATCATATTTATACATACTTAATGGTATGATCCCAAAAACTTACGAATTTTATATTCATGCCGATGTAATTTACTAAGTATTACATTAAATTCATGAAGAAAGGTGTTTTTGTATACCAAATATTGTCTCTTACAAACGGAATTATGTTTTTGCTTTTTCACACACCATTTCTTTCTGTCGTCACCCACGGGAATGGGTGTGGTTAGTGTGGTGTAGTATTTCACCCTGTTCCGCCATAATACATTGAAAAATACTATACGGAGTAAGTGTACTATTAATATTTTTACTGAACGGTGTGGCTAAATACCATTTAAGAGTTTAATTCACTACCAAACTCATATAAACTTAAAAAGGCTCTAAATAATTATTAAATCTAAGCGAAAAAAAAAATAATTAGCATGAATTTTGAAACGTGGCAACAACGGCACAATACTCAATACAAACATATTAATTCAATACAACAATACATAACTCAATACAACGATACATACTCAACTGCCATAAATTAACATATTTTCTTATAACATTTGATTATAATTATTATTCGATGAATTCGTTTCATGTAATACGTTTACTTAAATATACATACATAAATCGCTTGAATTACTTCAGGTTTCATTACAATTACGTTTATTGTAATTTTCAGGGAATTTTGTTATTGTATTTCCAGGGTATATGACCCTGGAAATACAATTTAAAACAAAATATTAGAAATGATGAGTTAAACCTACACTTTTGTTTTGCATACAATATTGACATGATGGATAAACAATGAATACACGGAATGATGGACGGTTTAATTTATTTGAATACATAATAATTGTTAATAAAAATAGTATATTAAAGAAAAAATCATAAATTAATAAAATAACATACAATATTAAACCGAGGATAGGGTTTCCATTTAAATCTTCAACCCCTCACACCAAAACAATGTCGCAAAAGCATAATTTGTACAATTGACATACGCGGGGAATTAAAAAAGTGTACGATTATTTTAAGGATGTATCGTGTAGTTGCCGCGCTGCGCATGAGTGGAATTGGAGACCCAGGGACGGCGCCTCGACGTGCGGCGTCTTAGGTTACAAAGAATGATCCGCAGTTCGTCGCCTACCATTTGAATAATTTGCATGAGAAACATATGACTTATTGACATTATTATTTTAACGTGTTATTTTATTATATTTATTTCAGTGAAACTAAAATATTTTTATAAACAATATTTACAATTTTTACAAACAATTTTCACAATTAATTTTACATACATATATAGATTTGTGCATACAGTAACAATATGAATACAAACACACACATTAATCTTGCCACGAAAATATACATTGCGACGACATATAGAAAGCAAAAAGGAAAACGAATCCATGGTTATTAATACAGCCGGTATAAATTGAGGGGTGTTGCCGTGATTGTTTTATTGTTATTACTCGCTATAGACGCTGCTGGCCATCTATTGTTATTTGTGTTCTTATGGTTCTTAGTACGACATTCACGCAAAGAAGCACTTACATATAAAATAAAAATACAACAGTACACACAACGACGTCAAAGAAATTATTATTACCAATCTATAATAATTTAATTCGAAAAATTCCTGCATATTATATTGAAATATATATAATATTATATAATTATTTTTATATATTATTATATTGGATATATATAATATTATATTATATTAAAAAAGATTATAAAAATCACGTCGAACTTTTCACGTCACCTCTTTTTTTCGGCTTAAACTTCGAGTGAGTTTCGAGATGCAATAGTATCTTATTTTACTTAAACATTAAACATCTCGGTGTCGTTTACTTCATCAAAGAGACGGCGTTGGGTGTCAAAATTTATGATACATGCGCCTTAGGGGAAAAAATGTCATTAAGAACCAAAACAAAAACGAGAATTAAGTTATGTCTCATAAAAGCAGTGGCGTGCTACTTTTTTCACTGATTTTAAGAGAAAGTCAATACATATAACTAAATAGAATAAAAGTGACTGTTCACCGATGATGTTGAATTAACAGCTTTAGTTTACAGTGCCATAACTTATAACAAAGGTTTTTTTTTACTTTTTTGTCTGTCTTTTGTATGTCTATTTGAAATCGATTATGACGGGAGTCATCAGGTGTACGAAATTTTCCTCATTAATTAAAGTTCTTTAAAAGAATAATAATTTTCAATATAAATTGCTCTTCAATAACGTTAATGCGTATTTAAAAGTATTTAGTTTTAGTCGGTTAGAGAAGCGGCTAAAACTTTGATGTTTCAATATAGACGTCATCATGGAATGAATGGCTCAATCAAGGTATACTTTAAATCTTCCATGTAGATTTATAATATGAAAGTATAGAATAGCTGCCGACGAAAACCACGGTGAGATAGCATTATGTTACTTTGGATCCTCACCTGTTACAATTCATAAGAGTAAGATGATATACAAACACCATTATTATGTACTATATATGTTTATATTATACATATTATTTGTATGAATTTAAACAGTTTATATGGTTTACGTTATAGGAAGGAAAGGATTATACGTTTGAGCTTTACTTTACCAAGATTATTTCAAAAGCCAGCTAAGTGATATTTTTATACAGACCTCTGAGTGAGATTTCGTTTGACATAGAAATATCACCCGTTGCGCTTTGTAGCTCTTACTCGTGCGTCTTTAATTAATAAGCACGAATCGAGTTGACTTGAGAGTACAAATGAGGAGTTTAGCAACAATTAGAAATATATTTAACGTCCGTTCCTCCAGAAATGGGGAGGCCCGTGCTCAGCAGTGGGCCATATATGGGCTGTTAAAAAAATATATATATATTCCTATAAAACACACGAAAGCAGACATCAGCAATTCAAGTGCACGACACTCAGCAATTTCTTTCTATAGAAGAAATAGGCAAACGAGTAAGCGGGTCACCTGATGGTATGCAACGACCGCCGCCCATGAACACTTATAAACTAAGAGTACTACAGATGAGTAGCCTACCTAAGAGCATTAAAGTAAATAATGGGAGAAAAATAAAAATATAATATGAAAAGAAGAAATAAATAATAGGAAAGGGAAAAAAAAGAAATGAGCCTCCATAATCGTCCATCATCTATATAACAGATTATTCTCAACTTAAAAAGCATAAAAAGCGCTCAGAAAGCATTTTGATGATGAAGAAAATAAATTGCATATTCTATATACTTATAATAAACATATTACATTCTTGTCTAAATTTCTAACTTTATAAGTTAAATAAATTTGTCATAAAAACAAGATATTTTTATGACAAAGTTATATAGTATATAACTTTGTCATAAAAATATCTTGGGCCACTGATTACGGGAGCAATAAAAACGTTAGATATTTGATCACAATCATCAATAACGATTATCATTAAATCTGGCAGAGAAGGAGCGCGGCAACACGGGAAGTGCACACGCACTGTTCACATTGATGTCTTTAGTCATCACGTCTGCCGTCAGTGCGGCCACTAGGGAACGCATATATTAAAAACACTTTACTTTGCATTTTTTAAATTTATATCACCTCAATAGATAATTCATTATAATTTTTCATTTATTTATATATCTACGATCACCAACGTTTACTTACATAATAACATATTACTTAGCTTATATAATAATAATGGGCTGAAATTTGAATCTTATAAAGATTAGAACGTGGTTACAGCATCGAATGGTACTGTAATCGATACGTTAAATGATTGATGAATCGTTTATGTACACAGCTTGCTAGGAGAGTCCAAAGTAATGTCTAATACAAATCATCATATTTAGAATTTATAAAGAGTTACAGATATATTTAAATAAAATATAAAGATAATACGACTCACAAAGTGCAATGTCGAAATGAGCGCTCCCTGAATTAAATCTCGTTAATTCGATTCCAAAATTTGGATAAATATTTGTTTGACCTATAAATATTCATTCTCTCTAGGTGTTTGCTCTTATAAATTGTGCATTAACCTATTATGGCGATCACGACGCAGGGAATCCAAGTG
Source organism: Baronia brevicornis (assembly GCA_031353405.1). NCBI lineage: Eukaryota > Metazoa > Arthropoda > Insecta > Lepidoptera > Papilionidae > Baronia > Baronia brevicornis. Next base: position 12,295 of record JASFAT010003002.1, read on the forward strand.
TGAGGTTGTGTAGTTTAACTCCTTTTATTTTTTTATTATTATTAAATTTATTATCATCGTCTGATGACGTTTGATTGACGTTGATGATACAACAACAACCCGCGACAGTCCACTACTGGACATAAATTGGTTCTCCCCGAGCACGACACACAAACCTATTTTTTTTTTAATTATCAAAATTACTGTACATGTTACTGTAAATGATCAAGCGTTTTTGTAATTTATGGTAAATGGATGTAATTTATGGTATGAATTATTATTTTATAAAAAAAATATTTTGCAACAAAACATTCGTGAGGAAACCTAAATAAGCTTAATTATTTTATTTTGTATTTGTAAAGCTTATAATTATTTGAGAATATCCAACATTTCCGAAATAATACAGTGACAACCCTCAACGAAGGCAACACACAAGTGGACAGCGGTACCGTTTCAATTGACACTAAAGACTGCCGAGTCATGGACGCAGCTCAGGCCATATTCTACGCATGGCCTCTTACCTGTAGGTTGGAGGTCACAATTGTAAGAGGTTTTTTTATAGCAATGCGCCTGCATTGCTAAATGAGCATGCGAGTAACCTGTGATAGTAAGTGATTCTCGCCGCCCATAGACATTCGTAACGCCAATGGAGAGCAATTTGGTCAGTCTCGCTAAAATTCACGAATGGCTCGACCAATTTCTTTTTTTTTTATTTTGTTCGTTCTAATACAGGGAAGGTTTATGAATAAAAAAAATATAAGGAAAACGTAAAAAAATAGGTTTAAAAATGAAAAATTCTTTTCCTTCTTTTTACTTTCAATTACTTTCAACAGATGGCGTTCGTAACGGCTTTATCGTCTAACGGACGTGTTTATACATAACTGTCGTTTCTTTGGTGCGATTTTGAATAGTATTGCATACCTATATAGTACTAACATACCGGGAGAAGATATAAGAGATATAAGAGAAGAAATACAGGGGAACATAAATTGGAAATAACATAAATAACAATATATTTAAATTTTTATATAAATCATAAACTTATTTTAACATTGTAAATACCTTAAATTATTAAGGCAATATGTAAGAGAAATTTATTTTTCTTAAAAAATATCAAAGTGTATACAGGTAAGAAATTTTGATTTGTTTATCTTATTTGAGTGATAGAACCGTACTGAGAAACAATAGTTTTAAAGCAATTCACCACCATAGATATTATATTTAATGCTTACTTAATTTTAAGTAAATGTTGTTGATTTGATTGAACAAAAACCAATTTGGAAGTAGTAGAGCCATGTTACGAAACGCATGGACCGGCTCGATTTTAGAAGTATCACAGCGTCACAGAGAATATTTACGTTCAATGATAGAATTTTTTGTGTTAAAGCTTTCATACGGCGCTGTAGTTTCACAGGTTAATACCTTTCCCCTTTTTTAACTTCCCTTTTCCCCTTCCATCAATTACATTTTACTCTAATGTAGGCAACGTTTTTGCAGTACTCTTGGTATTGCAGATGTCCATGGGTGTTGGTGATTATTTCCCATCGAATGGCTAGCTTGTTTGTATGGCTACCTCTCTAGTAAAAATATCATTTTAGAGCTACACTGAAATATAAGAATGAAGACGTCACGACGATGACGTTAAAACAAAAGTGCATTTCATAGGGGACGGTTATGATGCCAACAATGATGACAGTATGTAATTAATTCGGAGAAGTAAAAACGCCAAGGAAGTCCTAATTAAAAACAAGATATTCATTGGCACGACTTAAAAATTACATTTTCACGTTGCTATTGAGACATGTAATATTAGAGCAAAAACAAACTAAATATCAGAAAACTAGTAATAAACAAGTATACATCACTTGGTACTACTGACAACGGCCATGGTAATTTAGAAGAGTAGAGATATAGTTAATAGATATAGTTAAATCACCGTCTTGAGTTATTTCTGACCTTTGCCATATACAACAATCTCAAAAGGTGATATATTATTTTAGTATTTGCCGATAGGTAAAGCAACTGTCCTGTTGTTGTCATATAATATGAAGAATTCCGCAGGTGAATGAAAGTTAGAAATTAGCAAATTGAAGTGGCAATGGGCTGGCCATGTTTGAGGGCAAACCCACGTTGGAGTGGACAAAAAATACAGGAGTGGAGACCGTGTCTTGTCCTTAGTGTGTGTTATTTTACAAATAATTGTTTTAGTTGGAAAAAAATAAAAATTGCGAATATTTATATATTTATAGTTCCAGTTACATGTATTATGCACACATACACACACATAGATCAAATCAAAACGCCCGAGTTTTAGTGACTGGCTCAATTTTTATATTATTTAAATGATTATTATAATATTGTTGTTCAATGATATGGATGTCTGTATCATTAACAAATTTCATGCTCATTTTTGGTACACCTAATGCTAATAAGATACGTAGTTTACATCGTAAATCACTTAACTACACACTAAAACATTAAAGTTAATGTTATAAATACATTCATACGTATATGATATCAATCTTAGTTTTGTAAGCTCGAGCCTTAACCACATTATAAAGGAATCGCTCATTTTAAACAAGTATAATGCAAATAGATTTTGAGAGAACAAAGAGCAATCACGAAACATTTGGAATCGTTGCAACCCGCCTTTGTTACTGTAAACTGATAGTCTTAATTCGCTTTTGTATCCTTCATAGGAAATCTACACACAAAATGGTTTAGTTCCCAATTTTATCCACACCGGTCTGCCTAGGCCTGATTCGCATTTTGCATTTTTACTTTTATTATTGTTTTATTACCTTAGTAACTATTGTAGATTATAATTTCATTATACACAGTCGAACGTTATCCTAGTTATCTGTGAGACTATCTATAAAGGTTTATATATAAACATTTGTGCATTATAAAGTAAAGAAGAAAAAAGACAAAAGGAGAATACCTGTTTTACCTCATTAAGAAATGATGGTAAATACTTGACAGTTGGTGGAATGATTGGTGATAGGGGTGACTGGCAAATAAAATAAAATATCATATAACTAAAAATAGAGAATATTACATTTTTATTACGTTTTGAATTATGCAACTTTGCTTGTCTTTTATAATATTTCGAGCCAGTTTCTTTATACCATCGCTATAAATTACGATATATATTATGATATAATAAAATAAACTACGATATAATAAATCGATCAAAGCCAGAGAGGTCGAGTAACAATGATGGTGAATGAAGCATATGACGTAAAACAGATGGAAGACTTTTTATGGAAGAGATAGGCGCAAATCACCTGACGTAACGTAAACACCGCCGCTAATGGTCATCTGCAAAAGGAACTAAGTCTTCTGCGACAGCTGGTTAAACAATATTTGCTAGAATAATATGTGCTAGCATATGGAAATGTTACATTGTTTCCATTCCCACAACAAGCGAAATATCTGTCGCACGTACGTCACGTTATCGCGGCGAACGGCGAACGGTCGACATGCGACGTGGGCTGCGATGATACGGAGATACGGCGCGTCGGCGCAGGCCCAACGCAGCGCCCTCCACTAAATCTGGCGACCCGGGCATCAGCCGGATCATCAGCCGCTCCCTACAACACATACGCGGGGTTCCATTAGACACTGGATTATATTTTCCCAGAGACTGTTCAAAATGAACTAGGCGTTATTTATATTTCATTTTAATAAATAGAAATATGGATCATTTAGTCATGTTATATAATTATTAAGTAATAATCATATCCTAAAATTGATATTCTTAAACCCAGAATCCATATTAATAATATTTTATAAACATTTCTATTATTTATGTTCAGGATATAGTGAGTGATCAACATCAAGAACTTGTGACAACCCATTACTCGAGATAGACCTTCCCTAATAGGCGCCATCTACCACAAGTTTCTGCCAGGAATCCAATTTTTGCAACGCGCTTTGCGTAGATCGTCGCTTTATCTTACCGAAGACTGTCTCACATTACTAGTAATACTATTTACTAATTGTAATTTCATACTAAATGGTTTTATAGAAGCAATCCTAGTATGTGTATATAAGTACTAGTTTCTGAAGTTTTTTTGTAGACGTCTTACATAACAAATTTATTAAGTTTTCTTAGGATGCAGTGTTGCTATGATGCGAGAAAAAAGCCGCACTCCAACTATTGTAAATTGTTTGTAATAATCAAAGCCTTGCGAATTAATGATATGGATAAATGATTTAAGCACGTATTCGGGACAAAGAAATAAACATTAATTTATATTAGAATTATTGGTTGTAGTACCTATCGCAGTGAACAAAGTTTTTTTTAGATCTAGTATTTAATTTATTGCCCAAATTTTTATTGCTCGTACCGTGATTTAAAAAGGAATAAATAGTTCTCTGCTGCCTGTTTATTTCCAATCAACTATTTTCAACTTGATTCGCCGGTCGTTGGAATACTTTCTATGGGTATATACATAATCATTTATTTATTTTATAAAAAAAACTTACAATTCTCTTCTATTTGTCTTCCTAGAATTTGCATTAATCACTCAAATCAAGCAAAATAATATTTATATTCAGAAAAATAGTTCATGTCAATAAATTAATGGTAGGTAGAAGCGGCCAATTAAACTTTTGCCTCATACATAATAAACATCAATATGGATTATTTTAAATAAAATTTATGTTTCCTATTACATTACATATTATTCTTATTACATTAAATGTGCAGATTTGTTTTTGATATAGTTTTAATTTTTTTATATAGAAAAGCCTAAATCTACCACCTTTTCATTTTAGTAACTGATATAAATATTTCTCATTATACGTTACGATATTTTTACAATACGATCATAAGATCTATCTATATATAGCTCACTAGTGATCTGCAAAATTGACTTGAATTTCATTACATGACGTTTTCGAAGATAAAATCGCTTCTCATTTTTTATCAACATTGACATTAACAGTTAAAACTTTTTTTAATTAGTAGGTATCTGATTATTGTTCCGAAGTATCAAACGTACAATTTAAACTCTACACATTTGAGCCCCGGTATTCAGTGGCCTGTCTGCCACCTGCTCAAAACCTACAGTAAATGAACAAAGACTTCCTTTTATGCCACCGACTTGGATAACTAAGAGGTTTATTCTCACACCTATACGCCATGACCTGTTATTTTTATTTAGTTCTATTTTACGGCATCCATTTTTAAACAGACATTTTATTATGAAATGATAAATATTAATTCAGAAAATTATAGATTTCTATATTTTTGATTTATTAGATTTAACTTAGTATTAATTTAATTATATTCTTTCATACAAATTAGCCAATATCTAAAAAAAATTTGAATTAAGCCTTACAAATTTCGGCAACAACTGTTAAATTATAATCAAATAGGATAAAGTTTATAACAATATAGATATAATTTTCTCTCTTTGCTAATCTTTTAACTAAAATAAAATAAAATATGAAAAAGAGAGAGGAGTATTATGATAAGACCCTCTAACATAACGAAAATGCAGCGTCATCTACCAGTCTACAATCATGGGCTCCTCGAGATAATTTCATTCGTTCATAATTTGTAGTTAACAAAAAAGTAAGATGTTGAATAATATAATTATGTATGTTTTCTACGAGCGAGAAATGACTAGTTTAATAAGGGTTTCAGAATAGAATATGGATAGAAAAGTTGCAATTCATCTTAAAAAAATAATTCGTTGTTTTATTGGATAACATGACTGTAAGTTAAAATATTTTCGCTTAATCTTCATAAAAACGTTATAAATAATAAATGAAAAGATTATTATAAAATACAACACGTCTTTAATAATTATTATTAAATAATATTTTACTTTCAGATATTTATTACAAAAAACAACCTATTTAAATTATTACAATATATCCCCGTTTATAAGCTTAAGTATTTTATATGCTACATAACTCCTTGGTCATTTTTTGCATTTTAAACGCCGTGATCAGGTGACGTGGGGGAGAATAACACCCGACTAATTCCGAAAATCTGGTTCGAGTGACGCTTGACTGTTTCATTTGGGGCATAGTAAGGGGATTCGCCTCTCATTCTAACCCCTATATTATATTATTAAACCCATGTAACTTATGATGCAACAGAGACAGATTACACACGTTTTTGATCTCGCACCTGTTACCGATTAACTTCAAAACAACGCTATCACCTGTCCAGAGATAATATCACTTGTCAATATTCTAATATTCCATTACCATGTAACATAGTAAACGCGTGGAGTATAATGTTAAATAATTTGTTAAAATATTTAATTAGTTATCTCAGATACAATATAATGGGAGAATTTGCAAACATACATGGTGAAGCTGAAGAAGCCTTTTGAAACAAAGAATCGTGAATCAAGTAAATGAACGGGTCATATCTTAATTCATCAATTACAACAAACTCAACAATGCAGGTTTACAATCACAATCGCACTTTTATCGTTAATGATAACGATGTTTGTTCTATAACGAGCCTCGGAAGCAGGCAATAAAGCCGGCCCACATCAGTGGCGCGCCAGCGAACACAAATTGACAAGCAATATTTCAAACTCGATGATTATCATATCAGACCGCGAATGCTATAAAATTGTAACGCTAGGGTTGAGCTCATAGAATGGAACAATTATTCGGTTAGTGTGTTGCGACAATGACTTCATTAGAGGCAATTTACGAGGTTCGCGACAGACCTCATAACTTGTGTGTGTGATGCACTTAATGTGATTTCGACATATTGTTAGGGTTGTGCCACTGATGATGTTCATTGTGTACGTATTTGTTATTATTAGCTTTCATTACACCGCCTTTATTGTGGTAATGACTTTTACCTCGTGTCTGTATTTGTTAACACAAAATTATATATTATACCAGTCCCGACACTTCTAACGATATGTATATATACACTCGGCCCTAAAATATTCTGAAATATAATGGGCCACGTAATAATAATCATAGTTTTGTCTACCAATGGGCCACCAATTAATTTATTAACCCTTTAATTTTTAATTTTTGAATAAATTGTTTTAATTTAAGTTTATATCATAGATTATGATTGATACATACATACGTATTTTAAGATAACGAGACTACGGTGATTAAAAGGATGATGATTATGCGACGAAATTACGTCATTTATGTGAATTGTCTTACAAAAACATCAGGTTTATTACTAGACGAATTTAATACAAGATAGGTTTAAGCTCACTTCACGATGGAAGATTTTTTTGGTCAAAAATTTTTAAAAAGAAATTATTCTAATTATCAATATTTTCTATTTCTTTTGCATTTCTAATCTTAATGTTAACATGTTGCTAAATTAAAAAAATGTATGCACCTTATATCATTGAGCTTACAAAATAATATTATAATAATAATATTATAATCGGACACGTAGGCGGGAATGGAGACATATGTTAATGATCATATCCCTCAGTCGCCCCTTGCCAATTACGCAGTTGCCTAGCGATTCTAAGAGGGCGCGCAAAGGGGACTGTAGACTTTATCGATTCAATTACCGTTAATTATTTATTTTTAGTTAAATATATCTGCCACCTGTAAATAACTACTTAACGTATCTTATTAGTATTTAACATTATTTGTGAATCTTTTGAATTTATAAAATATGAAAGTCTTCAAATTCTAAATTAAATGAAGGTTGTGACCCTTGTTTAGTAATGAACAACCTCTATAATTTTCTTTTTTAAGTTACATGCCTTCTTGAGAATACTGGAAAACAACCTTATTTCTGACGATCTGAACTGTTGATCATAGACTTACTACTAAAAATATATCTTATATATTATATATTCTTAATACATTTTCGTGAGAAACACATTAGTTACATTTTTAATATATACATATTATAAATAAATTGGACTTTAAAATGTTGCATTCACGAGGGGCAATAATAAATAATAGTCATAATAATACTTATTGTAGGGAACAATAAGAGAAACAAACGCATTAAAAAAACAAAGTTTTTGAGTTTAACAATCAGCAAACAAAACACCCTTACATTAATATTTTAACGTCACCTAAGCACATACCAGTAATATTGGTGTGGGTCAAAGTAGAAACTAGAACATCATGAACTGAATCACACATACAAAAGTTAGAGACAAATTTAATTCCTACAATAACACTTTAAAAGAACCGTCTATTAAAACAAAATAAATTATCCCTTCCTATCCTTTACTAATTTTCTTCCTTTTTTGTTGTTATGAGTACTCCAAAATATTTCAAACTCTATACACTTTTAATTATACGCCAACAGCTTTTGACTGGAACCAAACTATAAAACAAATAATGCAAGGCGACTCCTCAATAGAAATAAAAACATAGGGTAAAACACAAGTGTTTAGAGATTTCAAGTTCGCAAATATAAAACATGTATAGTGACTTTTACACAATGCAATACACACACACACCATTATATATATATATATATATATATATATATTACAAAGAATTACCTATTTTACCTAATAATTATAGAAGACATTATCACAACACGTGTGAATGAATTTGGAAACGAGCTGTCATCATCGGTTACAACACTTATAACCCCTTTTTTGAAGATAGCTTGATACAGATAAACCAGGGCGCTGACTAACAAAGTATCCGTTTGTATCTAATACCACAAAAAGCGAAAAAACATATAGGCACCTTTTTATGGAGCCATGAAAAATGGTGCTACACCAAAAAATAGTAAGTGGACACCAAATGTGGACAGATTAGTAGTCACTTAGGAACATGATTAGTGTGACACTTGGTAATAATTATTATATTACAATAATGTAGTACACCAATCGTTATAGTATAGTAAAATTATAATAGAGCAAGTAAATACGGGTTACTCGATTATCGTCGTCTATAGGTATTTGCAACGCCAAAGGCTTTGCAAACGCGTTTTCGGCTTTTATTGAACTTATACGCTCGTTTCTTGATTATCACCCCAATGTCATAATTGTTCCTAAACTCATTATATATCTATCTATCATTCCACAATTTCCATTGCAAGTAATCACTAAACATGAAACAAGAATGAACGAGTATTATGTGGATCTATAACTTACTGTAATAATAACAAATTGTGTAGTCTTAAATACTTTTTAAAAAATACACCATTTAACTTATAACGTCCAGGATTTTATTGAAAATAAAGCTTTTATTTAAGATATAAATGGATGTAGAAATAAAATAAAATGACATCAAGGTACTTCATAGCCCCATATATTTTTATCGCTCAAAATATGTTAACTCAACGATTCATCATCGACTTTAAGCCGATTGTTATAAGAGTTCCAACCTTACCTATGTAACGTGAACAGAACGCAGTGTTTAAGGCGGCCGATACCTGATGAGCAAATTTGATTAATCGAAACTCTAAATTGAATAAGTACTGGAGATAGACCTTTCAATAGTATCAGTCTCTGAGGTGATAATGTTTTTCTTTTTAATTTTGCATTATATTGACGACTATGCAACGGACATTTTTATGTCCTAAAATTATGTGTTTAAATTCATTAGTTGATGCATTATCTAATATTTATGTAAAGATTATTTTGCATTCCAGCTTTTTCACCGTTAATTACAAGCTACTTAAGTTTTAATTATTTTAACGACATATTTAAAATATATTGCTTAATGTAGGTGATAATTATAGATTTATTTGTTTTGCCGATGATAATGCGATCAATTAAGTGTACTTGCATAATTTTAATTCGAGCAACACTTGTGTGCCTGAGAGCTCGCTCCCATGACACAGCGTCGTGAGCGCTGCGGTCGTCCGCCGTAATGAGCGCGCGCGGGCTGCGCACGCGCCAGGTCACGTGACTCTCTTCATTACCAACCTCTTTGCCAACTTTATTATTTTTTGCCACGTGCCTATTATCGTGGTTTTCATTATTATTTTTTTCGCTATAAACTCCTTTTAGGCCATGTAATCGGATCTGGTTGAGCAAATAGGGCGTGGATTAGCAAAGCTTTAATATAATAGCCGATCGTGAGTGATATGTGATTCAATCAACATAAACAAGCTATTTGGGAGGGTATTAGGTTAATGTAAGTTACACATACATACATAAAATTCTTTTGCTCTTCATTCTCATTTTAATAAGTGAAATTGAAAGTTGTTCTAAACTCACCTAACATAAAGTTACCATTAATATGTATTATATATATATCATTTTAATTAGTCGACTTCATTCAATCAATACTTATTAAAAAAACTTAAAATTATTTCATTATATTATTCATAGACATACATCGGATAAATCATAATTTAATAAATTGTAACAAACTCACTCAAAATAACTCTCACTATTTAATTTAACATACATTAGCAAAAAGCTAAGGATACGTTAAAACTCAAATTAACGTAATTAAAAGTTCAAATAACAGCTATATACAGTTCAAATAAATATACGGACAGGACGTATTTCATGTTGAGGGCGTTTTACTCAGTAGGACGTCCTCCAACGGATGCGATTTCAGTCCCTCCGGAAGACACACGCTCATTAGAAAGGGCTGTCGGCTTTGCCGTTGCCACATTCAACGAGAGGTATAGAACGTGCGTCTGTACATTTTATACGCCTGAAATCAAGTAGGATTTGTAAGGGCGCGTGCCGAACACGTGGCACCCGGGTCCGTCCATGCGATCCCCGGTTATTTGTTTTTAAGTGATTTAACGTGTTTATTCAACCAGGTCCTTTATAGATTTAACATTTGTTCTTTGCATGGTATTTTCACCAAGTATTCACAAAAAATTATATGAAAATGCAGTAATATCGTAACTTTAGGCATAAATATCTATTTTTAAGTCAAGACGTTTAGTTTTATACTTTTTTTTAACAAGAACAATAAAAAGTAGTATCGGATGTAAAACCGTTAATTACAACCAAGTCTTAGCAATCATATCCAAAATTTGAAGATTATTATTTATATATGTATTTTATTTAATAAATACGAACACAAATATGTACATAAATACAATTAAAAACATATGCATTTATAATTAACCAGAAAAATAATATATAATCATTTTATAAGATCATATCTGTTCATAACTATACATGAAAAACTAAATACATGATATGGAGGTTAGAAAAGTAACAATTAACATGTCCTGATCCCTCGCGGGTGCAAATTACTTGCCACTCTCTTTACACTTTGTATTCGAATCAAATAAGATTATTTCTGCCCACTGAGCAGGATTATTGGGGATGTATAATTTTTCATATAAAGTGCAGGTGTTTGAACATCGGTTTGTATTGATTTTTACATAACCAACTACAGAAATTAGCAATGGCAACGGCCAAACTAGAGATTAAGAAAGAGTTATATTATTTTATATTATACAAATTTTTAATGTTTCTCAATATACTCTAAACAGAAAAATAAGTTAATAACTTTTATTATGAATTTTAAAAAACAATCGTAAAGAAAATTATTGTCATTTTAATTATTATCACTAAGACTAAATGGTTCAAATAACGATTCAAATACATTGTTCAAAATCGTTATTAGTATTATCAACACACATATGTTAACAAGCAGACATGAATATATATATATATATATATATATATATATATATATATATATATATATATATATATATATGACCTTCATTTTATGTTTTCTATAACTATCGGTCGTCTCGTCTTGTTCGTTAATTAGCAAGATGTACCACGTGCAGGTAAGGTTGTCAGTCCAAGCGGCAAGGTGGATCTGCTACTACCAGAACTGTAACTTTTTAAAATATATATTTAATAACAATTGAATGCACATTACGGACAAATAAATTTAAACATGCAACACACGTACGCACATACACACGCACACACACACACACACATATATATATATATATATATATATATATATATATATATATATATATATATATATATATATATATATATATATATATATATATATTATTTCTCACGACACAGGAAATCCTAGTGTGGGATCTAGTGTTCTGTAACATATGTAAACATTTTGAAAATAAAGATATGATATTATTATTTTAATATCTAATATTTGAGGTTGTATATTTATTTCTCCAAAGATATTAATAATGAATTAGAAATAAGGGGTGGAAGGCTAGTTTCCTGAGATACAGGCTCACTCCTTGTTCAGGTATTAGCCCGCCACATATGTATCGTTTTCTCTCTATGTTGTAACCTATCTAGTAACTTTGTGGTGTCGAAATAAATGATTATTATTATTATATATTTTTTATAGGTAGGAAGGCAACGGAGCAGACGTGTCACCTGATGTAAAGCAATCAACGGCGCCCATAAACATCTGCAGTACCATAAGCAGTGCAGAAGCATCGCTAGCCTTTAAGGAAACTGTCGTTATGGGAGGAAAGAAAGGGAGGGAGAGGGGGAGCAGGAAGGCGTGTTATGCCTTCGGAACTCAGCCACTCACCGGAAGAAGCGGGGTAGCTAAACTACCACTTAGACTATGTCTAGACACTTAGTTTTCTATGGGAGTGTGGTACATCCCATGGTAAGCTTAAGTTACGTGATTTTAGATTTCGTATTGTTTTATTTATGTGATGGAAAAATACAAGAAATTTAAAAATGTATCACAGCACAAAAATATATCTTCAAATATACATATTTAGAGTGGATACCCAGCTTAGGAAAACACAGTGATTTTCTTGACTAGACGACCTGGCGATCTACGTAAGGATATTAGATCGGTAATAAATATAGGTGTGTCTTGAGATAGGCCAATGTCGAGGATTGCATGGATCTACACTAATGATGTACATATAAATAAGATAATGATAAAGTTTATCTTGTAGCGAAATATCCCTAACATTATTTATTATTAAAAGGTGCCGCTTTACCAATAATTTAAAAATATTTTTCTTAACTTTATTTTAAATTATTTTATTTAAGTTTTTTTTATTCAATGGCCTGTGCAGTTGATGAATTTATCTTCTAATGTATAAATTTATAGAATTTTTTTCTATTGCATAATTTTTGTGTGTTATTTTTGTAAATAGATAATGAATATATAAACATTTTATCCTAAAATAGAAGTTCGTAAAAAGCTGTTACGCGTTCATATACACTTTATCGATTTTATACTCCCTAGCTCTTACAAATAACCAATACTCGCAAACTACTATAACAAAGCATCTCTCAAATAATATTATAGAAAACTATCACGTTTTTTCCCAAGAATACTTATTTCTTTTGTTCCTTCAATACGAGGTACGCGCATTTTGACTTGTTTTTAAACCTTAACATTGGGGCGGCAGAGAGCATTAGGGTGAGACACGTGACTGGAACACGAGATATACTATTCAAATAGCTCTAATCAAACGAAATTATACGTTATTACTAGCAAACATAAGACAATTGATGAAGCGTTCCAATATTTCTGTTAATTTTGACTACAAATTTTTGGCTTGCATACATATGGCTATACATTATAAGATCCAAATTATTATTATTAACTTTGATAATATTAGTGAGTCAATTTTTGTAAAAAGTCTAATGTATGTTCTATAATAAAACTCTAATACGATTTTATACTGGAATCATGAACATCACTTTGGTCATTTGGTCACATGATTTATTTAGTCTAAATTATTATTACATTATACACTCATTACATTATTCAATCCTATTGTTGAAGTGATTAAAAATAAGTAGAAATACTTTTGCTGTAAAAAATATGTATATATAAATTCTATACCTATGTATTTAAGACTTTTTTAAAACAATACAAACTTCGGTCAATCGGTTGGAATTAATGTAATATAATATTTTTATTGTGTATAATACTAATCTCATAATCTTCTCAAAATATTAATATAAACAAAAAAAATTTTTTAGCTTAAGGTTTACATTCGTGGCGGAAGGATTTAAGCATGGAACTTTCTCACAATCCCGGCAGTGCATAGTATTGCTGCTTTTTGAATTTCGAATTTAAAACATTTACTTAAACCTAATTTGTACCGATGGACGTCCAAATTTTTACCTATAAGTTCATTCACAGGCAGCACTATGGTTACAATGACAGTGGAATCAACACGCCGTATGGCAGAGATCTCCTGAGCGAGATTAATGTATTTTATCAGTTTTTTTCTATCCGTGATAATGGATCGATCCCAGTACTGTAATGTCTCGTTTTATGCGGTGGATGCATTCTACAGAAAAGCACATATAAAAAATTCACATTAAAAAAGAATACTTGCCTTGAAAAAGTAGGGAATCTTTCCGTATTTTTCTAAAATCGCATAAAACTAAAACAACGAGTTAAAATTAACTTAATACCGCATAAAAAAGTATGCAGAAATTAAAAGAAATAGGCTGCTTACTAAATAACTTCGAATGTCTGAAAGAAATTCATATAAAAACTTAAAATAAACTTGTATTCAAACTTAATTAATTTTATTTTATTGAATAATAATATAGTTTTAAATTTTTTAATCATTATCGCCATCTGATAATGGTTTGCGATGTGGTTCCAAATCACCTTCATCATTAGAAGTGACTATCTCTGCAATATATATTTGCGGTAATGGCGATGAATCCCAAGCTTCTGATGCACTAGCCTAACTACTTGGTTATGTCTATGCAAATATTTCTTATTTGAACATTGAGAGCAACCGTAACATATGTACGAAAGTGACTCTCGTTGTCAATGGCATGCACGGCATTCGTGTATATCGAACGTGCCGTCCTTCAGCATGTATTTCCATTAGTTTCTACTATTTATTTTATTGCAAAGATAAAACCAGTTTAACTCAGAAAGAACTAAACTCAGTTTAACCAAACTATAACCAGTATACTCAAGGAAGTTTGTTTAATCATCACTGGTTAGAACACTGTGAAAACGACCACGCAGCTGCTTACACTCCACACACCAACACGATCTACAATATTTATAACAGGAGCTGCTTTCCATGGTCTGCTGCGACGCTAAGGGGACGGAGGGTAAGTATTATTATTTTAAAATTGTCGCTGTCGCAAAATGTTGTATAAATGACCAACACGACTGTATTTGACATACGTATTCTATTCTAAAACATGTTCTAAATGTCATCGCTCCTCATCATCAAGACCAAATAGTTCGCTCCAGCATTCATCTCCTCCAACAATTGTTGCTCCTCTGACAAGCGTTTGAGGAGACCCTACTGCTATTTCAGTTTCAAAAGTAAATAGGTTTTGTCACCATCTATGGTTCTGCGGCGGATCCCTTTATTCTGAATCATATCCCTCTCTATAGCTCTCTGAGAGTCAAATATAGATTTTTTTAAAGGCTGACGATAGTAAAAGTAAATTTATTATTGGAATTTAAAAATCCACAGTCATTTAGCAATAAATTGGAAAAGCAAGAATCATTTCCTCACCCATTCATAACTCGACACGACTTGTTCACAATTGGCCATTTGAAAAAAGATCAAAAAAAGGGACGTCATACGAAAGTGACAAAAACCCGTGTATAGGTTGACAGGGCTGACAGTGTCACCGCACCGATCTCAGAGGCGTACGATCAATTATGTTTGATTCATTGAATACACCTGACAGACGATATCGGCGTCCCTCGCCGCCACCCAAATATTATGATTTAGATTTTTATCTCACTGAGACTAAATTAATAAAAACCTATCGACTTAGTATTTATCCCAGACAAGCCAAAATTGATCTTTATAAGTCAGTGTCGCTTCATCGAGGGTAATCAGCATTTGTGCTAATTAAATGTTTTTGATTATAAATAATTTAATAATCATTAATTTTGTAATTCACTGCTACCAATACATACATTCTAACATTAGAAGAATTTAATATCCACACTAAGTAATCAGGCATTCTTAAAAGCTAATCCACCAATTGCGCCTTATATCAATATAATTCACAGATAGACCGATGAAAGAGTAATCGGTATTGTATTGAGTCAGGGCTTCCTAGAAACTAATTAATACTGCAAACATTTCATAACAATGTTATTGCTTTTATACTGCACAGTACAGTTATTATCTTTCTAACAACCAATCGTCTTGCACGAAGTCTTCAGGATGTATATGACACTGTAGTCTATATTCACATAGTGGTACAGATTAACGTGACAGCAGCGCACTCATGCGTACGTCGTACGATTTTAAATAATAGCCTAATAAGACTAAATTTGTAATATCTCTATTTAACATAATTGAGTTTAAAACGGTACACGAATACAATTTTTTTAATTCTCAATCAGTCATTCTTACTTCATAAACATTTGGTCAACCTAATGTACACAAGACACTGCACTTCATGCCTCGTTAAGTGCTCATTACACTCTTGTACAGCTTGTTAGCCTATGATACTGTTCCAATCTTTACATCTAGATTATACTACAGATTTTAGTTATAAAACACAAACTTTATAATTATCTTTGAAATTTTTATTAATTTAAGAAAATACCAGTTATAGTGGTAGAGCCACGCTGCAGATGAATACTTAGTCAAAAATAGCATGTTATTTGCCTGTAGCATGAATGGGCCGGCTCGACCGGGTAAGTACCACACTCCCACAGAAAACCGGCGTCTAAGTGGTAGTTTAGCTACCGTGCTTCGTCCGGTGAGCAGTTGTTCTAATCTAATATATACTTCTTGAAAAAATAAAAATTCAAAAGTAGTTTTTTTTTTCAACGAAAATTAAGAGTATTATTTTTTGTATTTATGTACTAGTTCCTAAACAGGCAAATTTATTTTATAGCAAAAAAATCTTAAATATCCATTGATCTCTTGTTTATTTATATACCACTATATACGTAAGTTAATATTAAAATTTCAATTCTTAGTTGACATGGTGACCTGGTATGATTAATATTTATTTATTTTTGTTTAGGGTAGTTTTCTGCGATATATAAAACTTCGAATATTTACAAAGTACAATATTATATAATCTCTCAATATAAATTAGAACAACTTCAACACATAATAAATACACACATATAATTTTAAATAGTAAATGTACAATAATATTTATAATAAAATGTTATTAAAATGATGATGTAAATAAATTAACACAATCATGATTTTAACACGCTTTTATAACCTTCTCCTGCAACTACCTATACAACTTGTAATACTTAGATGATTATAAAATTTCAGTTGTGTATAATTCTTATAACAAGAGAATTATATGATATCATCCAGAGCTCAAACAGTAGATATAACACCACAAATAACAACATACAAAAATGAATCTGTTATAAAAAAACGTACTTCAGGGATTATGTAAATATAAATACTTCATAACGTCTACCTCCATGAACTTTTTGCTAGTCTCGGCCCATTTGCGTCCGGATGCGGTAACACTAGACGGGGCACGACCTATTTCTGTACACGTTTTTGCTGGCGCTCGTAGTTCTGCATCGATGCACTCGCCGCCGTTCAAGAGAATGTCCTGAGGTTATGGCCCTACTTAAACTATGGGAGCTTATATAGATAATATTAAGATATATGACGAAAAATTTTTGAACGTATCATATATTTATAATAGGGCTAGGTCGTTTTTGTTTTTTCATAGCCTATATATGTTCGACTATTGGGCACCCATGTCCCTATTTGTGGACGAATAGATATTAACTCACCATGTCTGTCGAATGCGGATTGATGGAGCACCTAGATTTAAAAAAAATACCCGTAGACCTGACATATAATATATTTATCCTGGTGTAGGAACCCGCGATCATTATCTCCGAATACAGTAGCATCAACACTAAGTCATTTAGTTCGTCAATATTGGTTGAATTTCTCCTTTAACTTGAAGAAATAAATAAAATGTGTTATATTGTTGTATATTTTGTACATATGTACAAAAATAATGTTTTTCCTAAATACATTTATGTATTTGATTTCGATGAAAATTCTTAACATTTTCAAATTATTACAACCATTTGACAATAAGCGTACGAGTTTTTTGTATAGTAGCAGTGACAGTAAAATAAAAGTTTAAGAAGGATTGAAAATTCATCTCCCAATTGAGGTAAACATAGAATATAAACGAGTATAGAAATTTATAATTTAACCTCGAATTTGAAATCCCATCACTACTATACAATAAAATAATAGCGATCACTGATATAAAATTAAAAAAAATTAAAATATAATCAAGTTCTACTAGGAAGTATATGTATGCTTACTATGACTTAAATGGACGTTGTTTTTTATTCCCTATCCAAACACACGTTCATGCAATACAGCGAATAATTAATACAGCAAAAAGCAGTACAATTTTCAGAAGATTTTCGTTGTCAGAATTTAAGGTCAGATGACTAGGAACATCTGTTCCTAGTCATCTGACCTCAACTTCTAAGTGTGTAAATCGCAGTGCAAATTGTAGTATCAACAATATAATTGAGGGAGACAGGGGTTACTTTGCAGATATCGATTATAAAGAAGGACAGTAACTTTACTGTGTTAAGATCTGCGAACACAATTGTGTATAGTAAAGTAAGTTTGACTGTCCATCTTTGACAATAATGTGTTTTTATAAAAAACAACAATATAAACAGAAACTAGCAAGTACTACAGACTAATAAGTGTGCAGTATATTTCAAAATATACATACATACGCAAGAAACAAATTGCGGGCCTATGTGAAAAGGTATATATACACTGGAAGCGGAAACCAGATTTCCTATAGTACTTTGCTATTTAAATAACCTAGAATGCAAAGTCCTACTAGGAAGGATAACTTCGCAAACTGAACGTAATTACTAAAAAAAAATAATAGATTAGCACTGGATGTTTTTGTAAAAAATGATCCAACCCATATACTGCCAAAATTAATACATTGATGCCCAACAATCTACAACAAACGAAGAACGCTGTCCTAAAATCTTATATCTCAATTTTTATATTACTATTATATAATTCTTGTTAACCATTCTATCTAAGCTAGAAACTTATTTTAGGAAATGGTTCAATTCAGTACCTAGTATGAAAGATACGAAGTCACACCCTAAAATCGTAATCGTAATCCGTACCAATTGACCTATTATTACTTTTTTAGTGTATTTACTTTAAGTATGTCGCTCTCTCTTTGTATTTTTTATAAACGGCATAATAACCATCATTTAGTCTAATGACATAAATTAAATGTGAATATTACTTGTATAACTATTATATTTTATAAGATTAAAATGACAAGCTAACACACGCTATGTATGTAGAGAAAGAGACGAAAGAAAATGCGTCAGAACAATCTAGTCTAGATACATACGTTACACTTGTTTGTTGTCTTAAAACGTGCAGACGTTTAACTGCCATCAAGATTTCACATATGAATGTTGTTGAGAACTATTTGCTATTTGTAACAATCGTTATAACCAACCACAATGTAACAACACTAATGCCAGCGCGTTACAATATACCATAATAGTTTATATCCTGTTACTTGGTATAACAGTCAACAAATGGTTTTTTTAACAATAACAACCGGTAATACAATGATAACAAAATTTTTAATTCTTAAACTAACATATCAATTTGTGTTTTGTAGACCTTCGCGAATTATATGACCGCTAATTTTGTTTATTTATATTAATAAATAAGCAAGGTAAGCGCGATTCTTTGCAAATTGCGTTAGAGAAAAAAAATCTTTAAGAAAAAAGATATTTTTTTTTTCAATATCAGCCGGCAGCAGTCCACTACTGGACTCCTCTGGAGCAGCCTCAAGAAAGGTGCGCCACCTAGCCCGATCTTTGGCTACACGCATCCAGTCTCTGCCAGCCGTCTTGCGCAGATCATCGCTCCATCTAGCAGGGGGGTGGGGGGGGGGCGTCCCACATTACGTTCGCCGAGGTGCGGCCTCCAATCCAGCACTTGTCCACTCCAACGATGGTCAGTTTTCCGACAAACGGTCTAGCCCATAGCCGCTTCAGTCTGCTAACTTGAAGAGCTATATCGTTGACTCTGGTTCTCCGGCGAATTTCTTCATTTCTAATTCTGTCCACCAGAGAAACTCCGAGCATAGCCCTCTGAGCAACCTAGGTGGTGAGCTTTGAGCTTGTGAAGGAGACGGACCGTCAGTGTCCACATTTTAGCGCCGCAAGAAAGTACAGGCAGGACGCAGTGATATGATGATGATATTTTTGATTAGTACTCGCACCATAAAATTATATTTTAAATAACAATAAAACAATACTATTAATAACTTCTCTTGAATGAAATAATCTCAAGATTAAAAACGATTTTACAAGACTCAAATAACGCATTAGTAGTTAGTTTTCTTTTCAAGCCTATTCGTTTCATGGATTCAATTACGACATAAGAGTTAATATTTGTATCGTCATCATCATAAAAACAGCTGTAATAGTCTTCATCGCGGATTGATTATTATTCTCAGGTACTCTGGCACTTGCTACTGCTTATCTACTTGTATTTGTTTCCACAGTCGCCTCATACAACACCCACGTTTTGACTGACAGATATCAATTCCGAGTTTTCCTTGTAATAGTTTTACTCGTAACGGCACCTATGACACAGAGTCAGCCAACTCGAGGCATTTAATTATTTTTTGAAACTAAAAAGAATTTTCATAAGTTAATTTCATGATCAAGTCAATTTTATTTTTTTTACTGAAATCTTTTTCTTTTTTGCATAAATACGTAGTAAATATATTTCTGCATTTAAGTAATGGCTAAAATATTTATTTATTTATTTTTTTTTATATATTCACGCCTATCCCCCGCAGGGGTTGGCAGAGACCACAGAGCTCCATCCGCTGCCATTCATCGCAGCGAAACGGCTCGTCATTGGTCGCTTTTCGCCCTCGTGAGAATCAGGACGTGACGGGTGGCGAACCACGTCGCCGTCATTTTCAACAAATTAGGTATATTAAATTCGTCTTTAATGAATCCCACGAGCCGCAAGGGAGGATGGAGGTCAGCCCCAGCAGAGCCCTGCATGCTGAGGTAAGGCACCATAGTCCCCGGGGAGCCCGACCCCGGGACGATCGGCACGCTTACGACTAGGCTCGCCCCTAGCCACGCATCCATTGGCACGGCAGACCGTGGATTGGCGGAGAGGAAGGGAAAGGATAGAGAAGAAAGGAAGGGGCAGGAAAGGAAAATGTGGATTGGGGGGGTTACCAGACTTGGAATAAACATTTAAAAATCTATATAAATATTTATTCCGATGCGAGAATCAAACCCGCGACCATTGACTCCGCGGGCGGAGGGCCCCGCCACTGAGCCAATCGGTCGTCGTTTATTTATTAAATAGGTACATACATATGTGTATATATATATATATATATATATATATATATATATATATATATATATATATATATATATATATATATATATATATATATATATATATATATATATATATATATATATATATATATATATATATATATATATATATATATATATATATATATATAAATAACAAACTGCTGATAAATTTCAAGAATGTAAATTTTTAATTTCACGTAGTATTTTTCGTTAGACAATAAATTGATTTTGCATATTTCAAAAACGAAGATGACATAAAATCTGATACGTTACACACGTATTCACGAGTTACCTTTCTTCACTAAATTTAGTTTAATTCGTAACTTGTAATAAAATTAAATTAATACACATGTTACGTTTCTCATTCCCTTTCACAGTTGCTATCATTTGACACCACCAAATGTGGTCTGCAACGCCTCAATGTTTAAAACTGCACGCAACATTACGCGCTGACACGATTTATATTCGTAAGAACAAAAAATATAAAAGATCCTACTAACTGCGGGTTCTTTTGAGTTTATATTACTTCATTATAATACACAATCTATGAGAAATCTATACCTTTTTAGTAGATAAAAAGAATAGTACTAAAAATTGATACTCCATATATTTTGTAAAATACAAGCACCTAATTTGTGTTT
The DNA here is from genome assembly GCA_031353405.1 of Baronia brevicornis. Classification (NCBI taxonomy): domain Eukaryota; kingdom Metazoa; phylum Arthropoda; class Insecta; order Lepidoptera; family Papilionidae; genus Baronia; species Baronia brevicornis. The sequence continues at coordinate 34,197 of JASFAT010003002.1, forward strand.
TGAAACACACGTTGGAGTATACAGTGATACAATAGGATATTATAATTTACACACACACTCAATATTATATAGTCCCAATTTTGTATTTTCAGTGGCTTTATTAAATTTACTAAGAAAATGCAAAAAATAAAGAATACATATTTATTTCTTCTTTTTAACGTGTTACTATCGTTTATACACGTAGACAAAGAAATACGGCACAGAAATTAAGTTAGGATTCAATAAGTTGGTGCCTTAGATACCTTTCGTCTACTACACATAGAATATGTATCAGCTAAAAATAAGGTCTTAACTCTTTCCCGAGGTTTAAATGGATTAATTGATGATTTCAATCGAAAAGCTCAACTTGATTCCCAGAAGTACTCGTATACAACAATAAAACAAAAGTTTAAACATAACGCAGCCTTGCCGTTATGTGGCAATTCACCTGTCTTACTCGTACATATCATATCAATATATTCTTGCATCCTTCTTACACTTAAATGGTTCCTACCGGATTTCAGGCGCACTACACCGTGAGACCAGTTTTTGTGCAATAACAACAAATATACGATTCCAGAATCAGAAACCACAAAGATGGGAGCTGCGCCATGCGAAGACAAATAAATATTTGAATACCTGAGATGAACAATAGTGCTGCGGATGCCGCTCAAATCGTTTATTCCATATAAAGATAAACTTGAGTGAGGTAAAATACTGGAACCAAATTATATAGGAATAATGCGTGATCTTGATAAATATCTGCTACAGAAGGTTTACATAGTATTAGTTAATCGTCTTGAATATATGATGACAATAATATTCCATTACTAATTACAAAAATTTAATTTAACTAACGGGAAGTCAACTTATTTCTCGCAATAAAAACACCTTTGACATTATTTTACACCTTGACAGGTAAGTAAAGCTTCAGGTTAGGTGTAGAATGCAGTACAGATCTTGGCGTAAGCGATAAAGGCAAGAATTTTTGAAAAAAGAAGCGAATGGGACCACCCAGGGCCCAGCTGCGGACTGCGGCATATTTATTGTTTTAATTAAAACAACATAACTCAGGCTCCTCTGCTGAACGCGCCTTGTGACAGCTCGTAATTCTAAAGTTTAGCTTCTGAACTCAATCCCATAAGTAAACGATCGGTATGAATTGTATGGAGCTCATTTCATGCCATTGGTTACGTACATATAGAAAACAATAACAGACTACTGCAATTATAATATATTTTATATTATATAATTTATATTATAATATAAATTTTATTATAATATATTTTATACTACTTATTAGCTATAAAATAAATATAATAACTGTACTTAAAATGTGAAGTTCTAGTTATTTACTTACCGTGGTTGGCAGAGAGAAATAAAAATATTGTAATAAAGTTGGAAATATTTTTATTAACAGATTGCTATAATTTATTTTATTCACAGGATTTCTTTACCCAGATAAAAATGTTGTTAATTTGACTCAATGGCCACGGTGATTATAGCTAAGTAATATTTTTTACAATTTATTTTTGTCATACCTATCGCACTATCAAATTATATACTATTTGTATTGGATTATGATTATTTATGTTTGCTATAATTATGTATATAATAACTGCAAATTATAACTCCATTAATTAATGAAATTATAATTATTACATAAAAGGAACTACCAGTGCAAGTACTTAGCTGGAATAACATTATAATATAATGCTTAAGTCTACTTATATGACCATTAAAATGTGCACACTGAGAAACTATTCTTATTTCGAAGTACTTAAATCACGTGTATACTTGTTTATCGGTCTAAGTGTTTTACTATACTTATATTACTACATATAATATTAAATACGCCATAGTTAATTTTTAATGGAAAATAATTCACATTTACCTACCTTAATACAAATAATCTTAATCTACATTAAAAATTAATGTTAAATAAATAAATAGTATATATTAATAAAAATTGTTTTCTGTCATAACGGTTTTCTGAAAATAAAAATATACCTTATAAGTAAGTAAATACAGTACCACAAATATTAGGCCTCACAGTAATGTTTCTTACTGTATTTGTACATATTAAATTTGATCATGTGTAGTCAGCTTTAACTAACAATTGCATCTGATATTATGTCATGGTAGACAAAATTGGTTTATGAAACGAGGCAAATACATCGGAATACAAAGGTAAGAAAATTCAATGGACGGAGATTCACAATGTTCTCGCGGCATATTATAATTTCCATCTGTCAAATTTATAATATATATACATACTTACAAACACATTGCATGTTTTCAGAAATAATAATAAATTAACACAATTGTAAAAACTGATAAGTGTAATATGAGAACTCGTCGTATAAAAAATAATAATTAATTACTGAATTAAGGGCACAGATATTTGTTTACAAACTTTAAAAATTTAAGAGACAGTTTATTATCACGATGACACTATACATATGCATATAGAGATATACAATGCGTATTAATAAGAAAGATTAACACTTTCTTCACGTAATTTTTGTACAGTTAGAATACGTTCAGTCCACTTTCGGCATATCAACATTTTACAAGTCCAATGATCCTTATACTGGACACATGATTTATTAAGAGCGTATATCGATGTTGCACTTTTCACTGTAATGTCAAAATGCTCATAAGACGCAAAACTGGCGCTATGGGCAATCCATGGAATTGGGACTTGGTGGTCCACCCATCACGCTGTACGGAGGACTATGCGGAGGCAATGACATAGGCCCGTGGTACATGTCCATTTCGAGCGTGGCGTCCGGCGAACACTTCTCCGACATTTTGTTTTCTTGCTTCGTCACCATTCGCCGCCATTTCGCGCGAGCGTTCTGAAACCACACCTGTGAACAAAAAACATAAAGTTGGTGTCGGCCAAGAGAATAAGGCAAACGCACCGTATCGAAAATGTCGCGAGCAAAACGAAAAGTTGATTCGCCATAAAAAGAATACGAGTCCCAAAGCGACGGCGACACGAAAAAAGCGTAGGGCTGAGTTGAAAATCTTCCAAAGCATATTATTCGACGAAGTTATTCGCAGTACCTAATTAGCTTCCGCTCGAGCGCAGGCTTGCTTTGGATGCGGAAGCTTGCATTTTTTCTTTTCCACATTTCTGCGTCCCGTTTTTGTGGGACATGAGAGAGCGTTCCGCGGGTTTGCCGTTGTGGATTGCGTTCCGATGTGTAGATTTCATCTGTAATTACGAAGATTAAACAGACAGGCGGTGAGCGTGACGCCAACGAGTCATCGGCGTGCTGTGTGCGGTCAACTCCAGCTTTCGATGATCAGCGGTCAACATTCCACAACATATGAGCAAATACTTTGCGCTCTGTAAATCGTAACGGCATGTACGGATTATGAATGCTACCAGTTGTTAAATCCAAAGAAAAATATATATTTCATAATTATAGGCTCATTTGTACAATATTTGTACAATCAAATACTAATAATGAGTCACGTTTAATTTTCCTTAATACTTACACTATTAGCTCAGTTGGTTAAATAACGAATTATTTTGAATTTTATAGTTTTGCTAGACTTCTTTGCAACAATAAAAAATAGATATCTAATAATGAGAATTAAATAAATTTAAAGAATAGTTTATTCTAAATTTTCTCTAAACTTTTTGTTAGTTCAGGAACTTCTTCAATTTAAAATTTTATTCTTTTAGATCTATTTCCATTTTATTTTTCTATTACAAATAATTTAATATAAAATTATTGTTTAACACAATGTTTTCTGTGATTATCATCTCGTCAATTCGGTGAAAACGTTTTACAACTTCCGATCAACAATCAATTATTAATCACATCTCAAAGTCGTTTAACGGATGCTAATACGCCTCGATGATTGTCCTGTAGAACCTTAAATAAAAATAATACTCAACGTGTAACGTGTACCTAGAATGCGCAAATACCATGGCCAATGGCGCGCAGCCGCACCGATAACCCCGCCCACGCGTCATGGCCCCAACGAACGCTGCAAGCCTAATGCCAAATTTAGATGACTGTATTTCTTATCCGCAGGTATCAAACATATATTTAGGTAAGATAAATTATATTGCTATCTGGTCTCCCTCATAAAATAACAGCGCAAAAACAAAAGTGTACCTAATATGTGTATATTGCACAATTGTATAATGTATGATAAATTAGGAATATAAATTGTTAAATGAAGAAATTTATACCAATTCGTTAGCTGCTAGAACATATCCGTAATCGAAGATTTTACCGATAGGAGAAAATATAATATATATATACTCGAATACTTATTTATTCTAAATCATAACTGTGCTTGTATCACTTGTATTTAATTTTTCTGAAAACTTCTAAATGAAAGGATAAGGATATCATATCAAACTCTGATTGAAAACAAAAGTAATGTAATATAAATTATATATATTTTGTAATTTGAAACAAATTTTAATATTTCTTGACTTTTATACATATAATGTTTTATACTATAATCATGATCTCCAGCTAAAATAAAAGTTTTGCACAAATAAAAATTTATTTTTTGTAAAGAAATTGGCTTACAACTATAATAACATACTGTAAGACTTTTACATTTTTCATCTATTTTCTTATTTAGCCGTAGGTATACACTCATCATAAATTCACTAGTAAGTATATTTAAATATTATTAAAATTTTAATACTAATTAAGGTTTACGGCCCTTTTCTGTCACTCTGTTCATAAATTCATCATTAGGTACATGAAAAGTGAGACGATAGCGTCTCACGGCAACGCGATGAGAAATGGGCGAAAAGCGCGGGAGGCGACATACGCGCGCGTACGATTGATGGTCCCACGTCCGCACATGCCCGATGCTGTCAAACTGAGATAAGCCCGGAGCACGGTGGTCCCTAGAAAAATATTCTCGTTATGAATGACGTGCCTAACATTAACTTGAGTCCATTCAACTTTCTAACCACGTCAGTTTCACACATCTATATAAATACGAAAATCCTGTTACAAGACTAAGCAATCGATCAACTCGATTCCTTATGATTTTTACACTTAACACAATAGCATTAATTTCGAGATTATACTGTACATTAAACAAACGAGGTTAACCGCAAAATTTTTGTTTATAAGTAAAAGCAGAAAGTCGTTTGGAATGCCTTCCGTATGCTACTAGAGATCAATCTAAACCATTTTTAAAATTCTGATGAATTCTTGTGATATTAATTGACATAGTCAACAAGCAGCATTATAAAATAATGAGCGCCGCGTGCTTGCCCGCCCCTCATTATCTTAACATCGCTATCCATTACACGAGCAAGTTTAACAATGAGAAAATTCATAAAACGAAAAATATTTTCAATTGTGCCCACGGGAAATGTTTTGGATGCCGAGGGCACAACACACAAGCTCGAAGAGGTGAAATAATTTACAATTTCCACACTAAGTTGCTTCTAGTGTGATATGCTTTTTTGTACTTTCATTCAAATAAAGAAATTTGTAATAATATAAAATCAAAGTTTCTTTTATATAGAAGAAGTAAAGAAAAGGGGAATATGTGTCATCCGATCATCGCTTATTCCCGATATCACATGGTTCATTCACGATTTTCTGTAGCACCAAAAACATTGCAGTTATGTTGCCTACTTTAAGATGTGAAGGAACAAAAGAAGAGAAAGAAAAAGGGAAACGAGTTGGGCCTCACGTTGTCAATGCTCACTGAAAGCATAACTGACTACTGCGCTATACTACTACTACTTCTTAGAACTCAGTTTTCTACAAGAGTTTCTACGGGCCAAATTTTTATATATTGAACATGTTTGCACAAAATTATAGACAGATATTTACCTACAATGTAACTTTACCACGTATTTAAATAAAATATAAAAAACTAATTATACATCAGTTAACTACTAAACACAAAAATTGGTTAATATATGCATATATACGAAAAAAATAGCTCTTTTGTTAAAGGAGGTAACAAATTGTATAACACATTCCACCGCAAAACTAAAGAGCCTGGCATAGAACTCGCCGCTCCCTAGTGTTTTGTACCACAAACACATTGCTCTTGCGCAAACACAAATAAGTTCGCAAAGCCACGCCATAGAACATCTCATTTGTTACACCGTCAAATTGAGCTGCGTGCCGTTTAAAAATAACTGTTCTCGTCTGAAGCTTGATTTCAATTTGCCATACAGTGAATCGTCGCACTAACTAATGGACAGGATTGAAACCTTATGGACGTCATTCTTCATGGTACCACACGATCTATTTCGCGAAACAATTTAATTTACGCGCTAAAATACATATGTTTTGTATTTTTTTAAACTAAATGCTTGAACGCATTGTATCTAATCGACACACGTTTCATTCATATTTTATAGCTTTTTTATATTGTATGAACTCCTAACAGAATGGTTCAAAAGTTAGAGAGATTATTATTATATTAAAATGTGACAGAAAAAAATTGATTAACATTTTAATAAAATTTAATGTTATTAACTTTATTATATATTTGTTTGCCACTTTAAGATGAAATGTTTATGCTAGGAGTAATGTAGTGACAAATCACATTATTCTTGCCTTCGGATAAATTTTAACATTGTGTTAACATTTTCAGTGCAATTACTAAACAATTGACTATTACTGCATATTACTCCACTAACTGTTATCTTTAAGCTGTAAAAACATTTGTAATCATAGCGGAACCTCCTTTTCGCATGTGGCATAAAGATACTCCGATGCTATTTTATTTCATAAGTCAAATTGTGTAACTTCTTTTAACGTATTACTTAATTTCCGGGTTGCATTGCATTGTTATTTAAGATCAATATAACAGTAAAATTAAAAAGTAATTATATAGCCAAACTAACAACAACAAGTGATTTCAAAAAAGAACTGATCTGTTAAGACATAATGTAATAGCACTATTCGTTATACAAACAAGATATTAATCGAATGATTTGTTCATAGTCCCGTTTGAAGACATTAAATATTTTAACACCAACTTCTTGTAAATCTTAACTGTTTTGTTTAGCATTATATTGAATTACGAATTCCCGTTTTCACTTCCATGTATGTATATGAAATAAATTATGTTCAAGTATTGTAGGTTGGCAAGAAAGTGATTTCAGTTTGCACCAGTAGTTACCAATATGTTTGTTTCGTTATTCTTTTGTCAATGTTAGAATTAGATTATAGTTAATAGATTTTTTATCTTTTAAGATTCGGTAGTCGATACCTTTAGGTCGCTATTTTGTGTCAGTTTGTTTACAACTATCAGTTTACGGTCAATTTTAACATGAAGTGCAAAAATAAGCATTTTCGACACATTTTACATTTTTATTTTTATAAAGGCAAGATAGCGCCTGAGCGCCTAAGGCTCACAAAGAGGTATGTGAAGTTTATGGTGTTGATTGTTTAACAGAACGCGCTTGTTTTAAAAAAATTATAAATTGGTTTAAAAAATTTCGTTATGGAGATTTTCCACTGAAAGATGATCAATATTCTGGTCGACCTTCTGAAGTTGATGATATCAAAATGAAAGCGATAATTGAATCAAATCGTCACATAACTGTGCGAGAGATTGCAAAATAGTTCAATGTATCAATACAACAATTAAAAATCATTTTCTTTGACTTGTTAAGAAAATCGATATTTGGGTTCCGCACGAATTAAAAGAAACTCACCTAACAAAACGAAAAGCTGAGTTTCATCAAAAATATATTATGCTGTCAATCTGGTGGGATTACAAAGGTGTTGTGTACTGCTTCCAAACAACTAAATAATCAACTCAGATGTTTACTGCCAACAACTTGTCATTGGAGGAAGCAATCAAAGAGAAAAGGCCAGAAATGGCAAATTGGCAAAAGGAATGGTGTTCCACCACGACAATGCGAGACCTCACAAATCTTAAGCAACACCTACGAAACTATTGAAGCGTGGTTGGGGAGAGATGTCTCATCCCTCATACAGCCCCGACCTTGCACTATTAGACTAATATTTATTCCGGTGTTTTGTAAAATTTCTTAAATGGTAAAAATTTCAGTGATAACGATGACTTCAAATCACCCGATAATGGATTCATAAGTAGTGCCAGCGATCGTCACTATTAATTTAAAACTCTTATAAATAAAATAAAATTGCAAATAATATAATAAACGTTATATATGGAGTAGAACAAAAATAAAACAATAAGATATCAAGTTTGGTAAGTCATATTTTCGATATACAAGACATATATACATATAAAGGCCATATAAAATATAATAAAAGTCATTAAAGTACAATTAAATAATAATTATTGATTATTAATGGAGTCAGGCGTTACTTTGCGGAAATCCATCACTATATGGACAGTCAAAAGTTTTACTTAGCTAAGATCCGCGACAAGCAAAACAATAACAGAAAATTAATAATGTGTGTTTTTCCGTTGGGTTTAGTGGATTTATTTGGAACTTAAACCAAAAACTTACCGAAAATCGGCCATCAACTCTCCACCCACCAACCACTATACTATACGGAAGACAACCGAAAAGTCACCCGTAGAGTCTACTATACCTGAAGATGCCTCGTGTTGGGGCAAAACACGTGTCGAGTACAAGATGGAAAAGTGATAGTGTGTGTTTGGCGTTGTGTATAGTGGTTGGTGGGTGGAGAGTTGATGGCCGATTTTCGGTAAGTTTTTGGTTTAAGTTCCAAATAAATCCACTAAACCCAACAGAAAAACACACATTATTAATTTTCTGTTATTGTTTTGCTTGTTGCGGATCTTAGCTAAGTAAAACTTTTGACTGTCCATATAATAATTATTGAGTTGAACATTCATTTCTATGTAATTTATTATATAATAAATTTCTAACTCATTCTTGTAAATATTTTATATGGCACTAAGTTGTAAGCAGTTCATGTATCGGACAAATTTTGTTTTATTAATAACTCAAAAACTATAAAAGCTAGAATTAAAAATTTATTAAGCTTATGAATGAGTAGTAGAACGTACATAAAAAGTATCATTAAAATCTGAGAAGATCGAAATTTGACGAAGAGACGAGAAGACACTGGAGATAGAGGGACATACCAGCCACCTCGCATATGGATAGATTCGAGTAGCGAAGCGCAATCTGATGATACTACTTAAGTACAATATAGATAGTATAAAAGTCCCATCTATGAAATTCATTAGAAAGGTCTATTATGTATGAAGACAAAATAATAGAAAGTCTCGATGAAGTGATTATCGTATATGGATGGATTTGGGACTTGATAAATAATGAGATGGCGTTATAAGGCTGAGTGCCTGGGCGCACGTCTGCGGTAAACATAGACCGGCACAAAAAATATTTCTTAGGGCATATCTTTGGAGTGTCGTTGTGTATGGTTGTTGTAGAAATAGACTTTGCCGTTGGCAGCCACACACCCTGGCTGGAGGTTTGCATCTTAGTGCATGACGCTTTGATATAGCTATCTGTATGTTGGATTTAGTATGTCTAGACGAACTTCGGTATGTCTGGTATGCTTCCTTACGTGGGTTATGGAAATGCGTTGGAAGGAGTCGCTACTCATACTACAGTCACAAAGACGATTACTTCTTTTGCGGTATTGTGTCTGGTGATGGGTGCGGTGTGTGAGCTTACGTGTGTAGCAGAGTCCTATGATTATTATTATTATATCCTGATCAAGATGTCATCACCTTGGTCAGGAAACTATACCTCTATAGCATCAAGGGTACAGCTCTTAATGTGCTTGTTTGTACAGCTTTTAATATCTAACCAAAATTTAATTATCCTTTTGTAGAATAAGCTTGGGTATGTCATGCTCCCTTAAAGGTCGTTGCTTGCCATGGCTGCCACGTGCGTCAAACTGTAAACAGGTGCTGCTTGTAGAGATCGATCTGCCCAGGCCTTTTTTTTCACATATAATCATCATTTTCTTTGAAACTTTAATGTTACTTAAACATAACCAAACATTCTTATGATTATCTGCGAGACTATAAAATTTTATCTATACACATTGACATGTTGTAAAAAAAAAGTAAAAGAAGAATAAAAAAGAGGATACCTGTGGATATTCCTCTGCCCAACGAAATAGTTTTCAGTAATGATTCCTTAGACTAAAACCCAATATTACTATTCAAATGTTTAATATGACTCATTTTATATTTATTAAGAAATATAAAAGAAACCTATATTCAACAACTGAAAGCCAAACGATAAGTACCCTTATTAGAATTAAAATCTAGATATGTACCTAAGTTCCAAGCAAAATTGACGGTTGATCAACAATAAATATATATGTATAAACTAAAAACAATAAAAAAGTAAAAATTATTACAACTAGGTTATTGTTAACAAAATACCTACTTGTAATCAAAGTTGAAAACAAATCATTAAGAAAATCTAATAAATGTCCAAACAAACACCGCGATCAAAGACGCTCGAATATTCTGCGCATGTGTAAATAAAAACTTTAGAGATGTGATTAATAGACGCGTTTTCCGTATATAAATAATATTTGAATAAATTAGGAGGTAGACGCAGCACGTCCGCCTGGCGCGAGTACGCGCGACCAAATGACAAATGGATGCCTTTTGAAATCGCGGCGGAAATTATCTGCCCAACCAAGCGTCTCAGGGCGATGCGTTGGTACTAATTACTAGAGCGCTTGATTGTGATCTTTATGTGTCCCTTCAACAAAAAGTCAACTCTAAACAAACACACTTTAAAGCAACATTTCGATTACACTGACACTTTTATTATTGTCACCAAATGTACTTAGAAAGTAAAATTATATCTGGCCAAATGTCGAGGTGTGACCATCCGGTACTAATTGACGGGTTCGGGACGCCTTCACCATTTCTCAGGTTATTTGTGTGCCAGCGCCGGCATCTTTATAGTTTTAAAAATCAAGCCATGAAAATGATTTAAAAATAGCAGCAATTTAAATCTCTAATACCTCAATAATAATACTGTTTTAAAGACAGGCAAGAAAGCACATGAAGTTTTGTTTTAAACGTTTTTTGTTAATTTAATTATAAAGGGAATGTAGAAATTTAGACTTAATCTTAATTTTTCTGTAGAAATTATTCTATAGAGATTATAGTGTAATTGATAACACTTTCGATTTTCTATGTTTTTGCCTAAAAAATCATCAGCTTCTGTAAAATAAATAGCATGATTAGTAATTGATAATTAACTGTTGACTTGAACATTTTTCCAAGACGCGTAATGGTACTAAAAATGGTTAGTATGAATTATTGTAATATTAATAGAATTTTTAATTATTCTTAAAAAAAAATTAGTGTAATAATGTATAGTATACAGATCGGATTGATCGCATGACACCTCAAACAAGGGAGGCACTTTTTCAATCAACTAATTATGCTGCGTCACTTGAACTCGAGTCATTTTTCAGAAGATGTAAAAAAAAAAACAAACGGAGCGAGTGACAAATCACGCAATTGCAGACGCACGGAAAGAAATATGGTACGGTTTGTTCTAAATGTGCTCGCGTCGGAGTTGGCTGACGGCGAGAGTATACATGTGTATGTACATACATATATCACCGAAGCGCCCGCGGCAATTAGATACGTGCACTCAATAGATACCAACCTGCGCAAGCATCTATTTAGAACTTTAGACATTTGTCTATGTTCTTTACAATATAACACTAATTATGTATTTAAAATGAATAAAAGCAATAAAATTATAATCTAAACCCTAAAAAATTTAACTTAAAGCTTTAAAGTACATTTGCGTTCTTAACATGAAAACCTAAAAATGAAGTGTTTATATAAGTAAATCGAAATGGATTTTAAATCCGTATTAACACTGATACTAGTTTAAAATAATCATAGATTTATTAAAAAAACTAATCTTGCGAAAAGCATAGTTCAATGGACGCAAAGACTATTGTGGCCTGCATAATGAATTGCTATAATATATTATACTATAGTACTCCCTATCTACCTCATCATCTGCATCTAAGCCTAACGTCTTTATTGTTGTGTCCAATTTCTTAGAGCGCTTAATCCTCAAGTAATTTCACATACAGAAGACATGACCAGGCAAGTGGGATTGCATCTTTATTGTGCCCACTTTATATTTAACATCAGCAATTTAATTTTTGAATTCTGACATATATTTCAAAAGCAGTTTCGCAGATTGATCCCCAAAACGTTGCGCTTTACGTATGGTTTGGTGAACTGGCTTACCTCAAATGCAAACTTTGATGTTTCAAAACCCAAGTCTTGACATTGTAGTGACAAGTTTATAAAGTGGAAATGTATACGTCATATTGGATTCTCTTGAATCTGATTAGAAGTTTACCCTTTATATCATTCTTTAGGGATCAGGGTTCGTCATATGAAACGACTACAGAAGCAGTAAACAGGCAGCAACGTGTACCTGAGTAATAAAAACCAAACTGTGATCGCGATTCCGTATGCCAAGCGCGGCAATATGGAAATACCCCTTATTTTTGAGAAAGACCAATAGCAGTCGACTTTATTAAGTACCAATTCTAACTGACTGTAACAGGTAGATAATGATGCGCGACTCAAGCGAAACCTGTTAAGGAATTGTATAAACCCACATAGCAAGCTTTTCATGCCTTTATAAATCACTACTTCTGTTCGATTTACTGGAAGAAAACTCAATTTTGAGTTAAGCTCGCCCTTGTACATCTTCTTTCCTTTTAATTTTTTTGTAATTCCTGTTTTGTGTACATGAAGTATTAAATTACTTCATCACTTGAACGAACTCACGTAGAGGCCGAGTATAATTGTATTATCAATGTGTGTAACCTGCTTAGCATTCTATGGTTCTTTTAAAAATTAATGGCCTGAAGTCCTTATCTCGTTCTCTAGTCCAATTTTCTTCGGACTGCAATTAGCATATCTTGTAAATAATAGGTAAGAAATGTGATTTTCAGCGGAGTTTTAGTGGTGTGTGCGGTGTTTTACAATATTTATTGATAGCTGAAAAAGTGTTACCAGGAATGTTTAAAACTAAATCCAAAGGCCATTAGCATAGGGCTAATTGTTTTACTTATCTTCTTCCTTTGCACCGAGTACAAATTCAAATGGCTCAAGTCGTCGACGACGTGGATGTGACCTTTGGACTAGATCCTTTGCCAATGTAGAGAAACGAATCGTCACATTATGTTTGAGACTCAATTGATATTGGGGACTATTATTATTAATTTAAATTTTACAAGGTTATAATTAAATAAAAATAAATAAATAGCAATTTATAGGACAATTACTTGTCATTATCCGGTCGCCACTTCCCTATCTACGCAAAAATCAATATAACACGCTAAATTTAAATCATTTCCATGCGTCATCACATGCGCTGAAATAAAACACGTCTCGATATCGTTTATCTCAGTCCCGTCTGATTCCATCTTAAAAAATAAAATGCGGCTTTTAACATTTCTCCACGGGAGCGTACAACCAAAAGTCGGTATACACAAAACGACAAAGTTCTTATCGCAGCAAAATGGCGACGGCCAGCCGTAAGCTTTTTTCCAAAAAAAAATCAGGATCAATATTCGGAGGTTCAAGAGAGAGAGAGGGGTTTCTTTCGTATAATTGGTTGGGGGAAATTTATGCGGCGCGCGCTATCTGACTCTCGGGCCAACTTAACTTGGCTCAGTTTGTTGATAACTGTTAAGACAGCACGATGCCTACCGTTTATATATTTTTGCGATGTACTTTAAGCTTATACATACTATTAATTTAGTTTTGGTATAAAAGCCTATAAATATTAACTGCCAGATAATTCTGGATTTTTAAATATCTTATAATACTAATGTTTTTGTCATGTTATACTGCCGATATTAGTAACCTGTTAAAATCTTGAAAATCTAACAACACATTTCGATTGCGTAAAAGTATTGTCGCTGGTTGTACAGCAAATGTGAAAAATTCCTCTATAAATGTTTTATGAAAGCAGAGTTTTATCTTAAAAATGGTGTAATTACGAAAACAAAGGAAAGCTTTTGAGGGCGCCGTGTAAGATCCATATTAAAAGGCCGCACTAGGCAAACAAATTAAAAGCAATATAAAGGTCTAAACAGCAAAGCTACGCCGCGGTGTGTATAATCAGTTAGAGTAGGCCGCGGTCTAGTGGTAATGGTGACGCAGATGTAGCCACCGGAATTGTTGGGTGTAGTGCCGCTTGAAATGTACATTTATGAACATATGACTTAAATAGAAACAATGTCTATTTATTAATCAAAAAATATCAACTATGGCTTCAATATCAGCAATATTGTATGTAATGTAAATATAGTATCGGTTTCTTCATATTATTCAACTTTAACAACACTTTCTTAAGAAGTTACTTAATAAAAGGGAACTTACTGTAAACTCAACTATGATATAAAAAATTCTAGTGACCAGCCATTATTTGTAACTCACCAATTGTACGGAAGGTGTAACTGACTTGTCGTGTTGGAATCTTTAAACAGGTTGACCTTGAAATATAGTTCCATAGTAGTTGCCACAACCTACATGAAGTTTGCAAGCCAGTGAAGCGATATATCGCAATTATATCGCCCGTTACTATATGTACAAGTACATTAAATTCGTAAATATTTATATAGTATACTTATTAATTAGGTTATTATGTGATTTAATGAATATTATTAACTCTCTGGACAAATTAGACTAAATTTACATACATATTAAATACGGGGCAGATATGTATGTGTATCTTATACTTACCTACAATACCATAACATGGCTCCATTGTGCTAATGTCCAGAATATACCTTAGTGATGCTTTTTCTTCACTATAAATTATTTTGAATGGACTAAAATCATTTAAAAATATCATTTACAATTTTAGAATGATTTCGCAATGCGCCAGCACCGGTAAGCACAATAGTTACAAAGCGGCGCGATAGTTTCAGAACATTCATTTCGCATTAGCTTCTGAATTATTCTAAATGTATACATATTATACTAACCTCTTCTTAAAATATATTACATACATACATAAATGTACATATTTTTCATATATATATATATATATATATATATATATATATATATATATATATATATATATATATATATATATATATATATATATATATATATATATATATATATATATATATATATATATATATATATATATATATATATATATATATATATATATATATATATATATTAATCAATCAAATAAACAATACCTTCTGATGTGATGGAAAGAAGATTGCATGTCATTCATTACGAATGGTGTTAGAATGAAATTTAAAATATTAAATTACTGATAAAATATAATTAATAATGAATTCACCGAATTTACCTGAAGCACTCTCTTAGGCAGCCCTGTCTTCTGACTGAGCTGCTTCAGATCCTTAGCATCGGGATTGTGATTGATCGCGAAGTATGACTTCATGGTGCGCAGCTGGTGATGTTTGAAGCTCGTCCGCATGCGTTTGGTGCGAGACGTGGTGCCCAGACCTCCACCACCCCGGAAGCCCATCTCCAAATAATCCGGGTTTAGATCTGATATGGGAAGAGAAGATTCACGCTGCTCAATGTAAAACATGGAAAGTGTTAGAACTGTAACTTTATTAATAATCTAATAATTATATATATTTATATTTATCAACGCCTAATTAACTGATATATAAGCTTTAATATTTTTTTGTGTTTATTAAAAGCTGAAATGATAAATTTTGAAAATATTCTGAATAATAAAAGTCTATGAGAAATAGAAAGGTCGCAAAATGTCTATATATTACAATTATTTCAATTACTGTTTTAGGTAAATTTGAGACATCAACACGATTACATATTGTATTTACATACATTTATCAAACGATAGAAATAGGTATGAAAACTTATTTAATTATGTAAAATTACTAATACAATCAATTCGCATAGCCAGTTCGCACACAAAAATGAAGTAGGTGTATAATGTATGGAATAAACGCCCTGACGTAAGACTAAAAATACTGCGTATTGATGAATATCAATTACCAGTGTATTAAGGGGAAGAATTTAAGAAGATTAAGCAGTTATCTACACAAATACTTATATTTATGACGCTTGAATGACAAGAACGAAGAAAAGCTAATATGATTACCACGGCGCTTGCTTTTCTTTGGGGTCTTTTAAAATACATAACGGTTGCAATATAAACATATTTGGCCGCTGAGCCGTATCGGCCAGGATAAAAACATTTATCGCCAAAATGATTGTGAAGGGGTTGTAATTTCATAGTTGCGCTACATTGAATAATTTTTATGGTAAAATTTAAGTGACCGTTTTTTCGTGATAGGAAAGCAATCAAGCAGGCATGTCACCTGGCAATATAAAAGCGTTGCCGACCTTTAATGAAAGTATCATTATGGGAGGGGGGATGGGGAGGGTTGGGCCTCTGGAACTCAAACGCTCACCGGAGGAAACGCGGTAACTAAACTACCACTCAGACGCTGATTTTCGGCGGAAGTGTGGTACTTCGCATTTGTCTACAATCGCATTGTGGCTATAAATCGTTCGTAGCTTACGTCGGTTATTGTTTTCCGTTACAATTTCTCAGCGTTACCGTAACGTATCCATGACGGGAAAGGGCTGCTACCATAGCGTGCTTTTAATGGCTAATAAACGTTGTTGCCAATAAGTATCCCGAAACATCGACGGCTCGACACACAATGACGTGGGTTTACCTTGCCCTAAAAGCGTACAAGCCTTTCAAACCTTAACGCTTATATTTTTCAGCTTCTTTAACGCTTTCAATTTTTTTAATTCTATTTACATTTTACATTCACACCTGCAATTTAGAAAGGTATAAAATTTAAAAGATAGCTTTTTATATTATTCTTATTTCATTATTATAAATTCTATATTATAAAAATATGTATATATGTATATATATATATATATATATATATATATATATATATATATATGTGTATAACACGTACATAAGTGAGTAGCTATATAATAAATTCAAATGATAAATTTTACATATACCTAAAATATAATTTCATTACGAGTTTACACGCGCTACTTCTCCATTCCAAGACCTGACCGCAAACAATTAGTTCCGTATGAAATTATGCAGATCCATTGGACCATTTCACCCATTGACTTATGGTCATTGTGCTCGATCCGCGTAAAATGCAGTCGCTTTTGAAGCTCCCGCGTTTAGTGAAGTATTTACTTTTTATTCAATGAATATTCTTTAAAAATTATTTTATATAAGTTTTAAAGACTTTTTATTTAGTACATTTTTTTATTTAATAATTTTATATATAAAAAATACAATTATATATATTTATTATTTTGTAAGGGTTAGTATTACCTTACTTATTTAATTCCGACCAATTTTTATGCAGAATATCGAAAGAATGTATTTTTATTTACATATCGACCTAATTATGTACATGAAAGGGGTGAGCGAACACGCGGGTGGCGCAGCCAAGCTCATGCGTCGCTGTCGCCGAATATACGAGGTTATTAATATATGTGTGCGACACAAACTGTGGTCAGTCGGCGGCCGCAGCGTTGCAGGACACACGTATTGAAACTCGGCGCGAAGTACTATGAAAATCTTGATTTTCCTGATTTCAAATGAAAATATGTCTGCATCAAATGGAATGCAGGTGTTTGCCCATTTTTCGACGTCTGTATTCATGGTGTTTTGGAAGTTTGTAATGCGAGTGAGTGGAGTTACTAGGCCAGAAATCGCGCCAAGATCCTAGAAGAGCATCTAGTTAATCAGTTTTCCCTAAATCCCGCAGCCGCTGCCGTCGCCGATCGTCATCGGGACGTACAAAACCACGTGTGGAAATCCCCGTCCGCAACGCAGCTCACCTGATGACATATTAGAAAGTCGTCGTCCTGCCAAAACCAGAAAAAAATAGACCTTGTTCGGTAAGCTATCGTCCTATAACTCTGCTCCCACACATCGCAAAACTGTACGAGTCTTGCTACTACGGAGGATCAAGCCGGAGATCACTCTGCGTTCTGAACTACATTTATTACGACATCAACATTCCGTCAGCAAAATAAAAGTTTAATTTGACAAACAAATCGCATTAAATTACTTGTTGTAATCTAAACGACAGAAACTACCAGGTGTTTGACATTACTCATGTATTTGATTATTGTATATAATTTATTAAAGAATACAATGGCGGATTAGCCACATAGCAAGAGTAGCAATTGTTACGGGGCCAATGCATTTGGGGGCCCCACGCACCAAATGCACATTTTACAAAGACAAATTATGAATATTTCACTTGAAATCATTATTACTTTTAACTAACTAAACAATTGCTTGATCCATCTGAAAGATCAGGCCGTATAAACATAGCCAACGTTATAAACGCATAAAAATATATAATATTACAAATTTACTGTCAGTAATTCATCAGCCTTACCCAAATCACCGCAACTAATCTTCAGTTTAATGGCAAATACCTAAATAAAGTTCAATATCAATATAAGGATAGTAAGAATGCTCACCACCAACATTAGACATGATAAAAAAGAGTTAAGGAACACGTTGAACCAAGTTTGTAAGAGTTTTGTTTTATTTAATACCGCAACGTAACGCCGCTTCCGCAAAGTAACGCCTGACTCCATTAATAACCATAAACTTGATAACCTAAAGCAAACCAAAGGCCTCTTGATAGAATTTGTTACAGGCCCGCGTAACTTAATCCGGCATTGATAGAATATACAATAGTAATTAGCAAAGCGCGTAATTATAAAGACTTATTTTTATGTAGGTAATATGAATTATATTTATAATTATGACTATTTGCGCCTTTTAAACTATCTACTACTCGTACAGTTCGGGCACATCTTATCGATGAATAAGATCACGACACGAAGACGTCGCGCGCACTAAAAGAAGACATTATTAATAGATTGAGACACAAAATGTACACAGATAACGCGCTTGGGCCTAAAAAAAGTCTATAAAAACTAGGTGAGTTATAAAAAGATCATTGTGATCTCATA
Source organism: Baronia brevicornis (assembly GCA_031353405.1). Lineage (NCBI taxonomy): Eukaryota > Metazoa > Arthropoda > Insecta > Lepidoptera > Papilionidae > Baronia > Baronia brevicornis. The sequence goes on from JASFAT010003002.1 coordinate 53,166, forward strand.
AATCGTACGCACCATTCACGTTTAAGGTCACCAAAAAAAAATGAGATTTCCTACGAGATACCACCTCGTCCGGTGGCCGCTAATTTTTTTTTAGTTATTTTTGTTGTTCCGAATGATAGTGCAAAATATTATTATTTAAAATTTTACTTTAATTTGTCACTTTCTTGCAGAATAGTAGTATACAAAGTGACGATAACAATGCCGTCCTACCTGCTTAATTTTAAAATAACTCTTTTACAATTTAGGTATGTCAAAAATAATTGAAATAGCATGCTAGACACATCGACTGGAATGTAACTGAATAAACTTACATATAGTAAATTGAGACTAGATATTGAATCGTCATCTTTGTTGCACTGGATAATGATGGAATCTTTTAGGACATAGTACACGTCTACGATCTTTCCACAATCTTCGCAATTGTATTAAAATTTATTTCTAAGGATATCTAACATATTACTTTGCTACTAAATAAAATCAATTAAACACATCTAAATATGTTTATCTATAACGTATAAGCGTCGTTTTCTGCTAGACTATTCTTCTTTTTTCTAAGTTGACAGCCACTGTTAGATAAATTACTGTTAGTCCAGTATTTACGTCGGAAAAAACGGTTTAGAAATGCATGTGAACCGAGAAGGCTGAATTTTGGTTTTTACATGGCGGAGTAAAAAAGGGGTCTAGAAAATCTTAACTTTAAATTGTCAACCAAGATTTCCTATGTGCATTTTCCGCCATCTTGAAAAAAAGGTTAAATTCAGTTTTTTTCACAATACGAGTTATTTTAAGATTTAAAAAGTTCTCCGATGACATACAAAAATTTTGATACAATACTTTTTGTTGCTTTTTTTACGATCTACAATTATGGTCCTTTAAAGTTTTCACCTATTGTTCATCGTTATTGAGATATCGATCGAAAAAACCATAAATGTAGGTAGTGAAATTTGTTTAATGCTATTTTCTTTTTTCTTGTGAAAGATATCGAAAAAACTACAATTTCGTTTATAATCCATGTAAAATACAATTTCGTTTTAATATTTTTTATTTTTGATAAAAATTACGATCTCTAACGCGCTGCAATGTCAAAAAGTCTGTGTCCAGTTTTGATTTAGCTGCTTGCACGGTTGTATCCACATGGCTGTAGCCTTCTCGGGTCACATGCATTTCCAAATATATATAATGAATGTACTATGTTGCCAAAACTTCCGTTTCTTATTTATTCGAATATACCGATTAAAAATATTTTAAACCGTATTGTTGTTTTGTTTCACTTTTTGACAGTTCCATCACCCTTAGTATATTACAAATAAATATATTTAAAATTCACATTAAAAAGAATTTGTGCATGTTACCATTGCTCAGCATGAAATAATAATATTTATTTAGTCTATGTATGTGCAGTAGTATCACATAACGTGGTAGCAGGGGGCGCTACTATACTTGTTCGAGCGGTGCGAAGCATTTGAGCGCCGGTCGTATTTCAACTGTTACTACTTAAAACTGTGGAGTTATATAGCGTCGACTGATATCAAAATGGACATTGGAATAACGACGAAATATAATATTTGGTAAGTAGCGATGTTTACATCAAGTGATACTTTATATCGATAGTAATGAATATGGTTACAATTTTTAAATCGAAGGAAATATATTTACCTATAGTACCTGTTATAAAAAAATAACTTAAACAAAAATCGATATAATAAAGGTACAAAAAGGAACTGGAGGATGGATAATATATACGAAAAGATATTATAAAACGAAACATGTAGAAAATGTAGTTGTATGATGAGAGGAAGGGAAAAAGCATTTTAATAGATGAAAATAAGCAATAGTGGACCGACATTAACCTTCAGCACAAGAAATTGCATTCAAGATGTGTGCTTTTACTAACCATAGGACAATTATTGAGAATCATTTCTACTAATAAAATACGTTAGCTTATTTGTATCTAATAGTTAACAAATATTCAAGTAATATATTTGACAACCTACAATGGTTTTATTGTAAAATGAAAGACAACGATTTTCTTCTAAAACAATTTTTATATATGATAAAGAAATGTCACTCTAGTTGTATAACATTTGTTGAAGATAATATAAATTAAAAGTCATGCATTTCTTTTATGGCATGTTTTATTAGTTTTGTATTTTAATCAATGAAATTATTTCTTACTTTAAAAAATGTAGGCCGTAAGTAGATACTAAGATTCTGTGAAGGTCAGGCCCTTATACTGTAATGAAAATAATCTTATCCTCAGGTTCATTTTACTATTTCGTATATTTTATTTACTCTTATTAAGGTATTAAAAATAATAAAAATGTTTCAATAAATACAAAACACTTTAATAATTAATATGTGTCTCTATTATATTATTTTTTAGCTCATACCTATCTATTGTATGTTTAAACTTGATGTTAACGTTGGAATTGATATGGTCGATAACGAATCACCATTCACCGCAACACTTTTCCCATGGCACCCTGCTACGACTAAACAAAACATTTATCTGAGCATTTAACGACTGTTTAATGTACTAATTTGTAAGTTACTACAAACTTTTAAATATTTTAGTTCAAGTGGATATGTTATTAATGCGAAACAAGCGCTTTCATATTTGACTTAAAGAGAAACGTCGGGATTTTATGCGAATTTACAAAGTAACTAAGCACTTCTCATAAACTCACGTTATTTTCAGTCATTTTATGCAATTCGGGTGTAAACCGACAATTAAGTACACTTTAATTATCCAATTGAAAAAACAAATTATAGGATATAATGACAAAATCTGTAGGAATATCAGTAATGATTGAGACACATTGGGACAGCATATCAAATTTGACAATTTCTGGGCAACGTTGTTGTAACATATACCTAAATATGTCACATTGCCCAGACAGCGCATCGACCTGCGCAAGGTGGCTGACAGAAACTAGATGTGTATAGGCGAAAGTCAGACTAGTTAGCACATCTTAGACTTACATCACTAAACCACCTATTCAACACTAGACCACCGCATGGCATTTAGGATATTAAAATTAGGCCACCAAAATGATTTTACTTTATCCTTTACTTAAAAGTTATTACTTAGAATACAAAACTTCCCAATTCTTTGAGTTTCTCCTAATAGAGACATCCTGATTATATATATGTTAACCTAAACATCCTTACTTTAAATTGGAGAACCGCTTGAGTAATAAATAAAGCGTCAATATTCAGCCGGTGTGCCACTGATACAGATGTCTTGGGTGAGATAGCGGCGCTTACAAAACGAACTTACTACATGGATATCACATTAGCCCACTGACGTGTAGTGAAACCACGAGCGAGGGAATCTATATTTTGTTTATAAGGTATGAACACATGCGCCTATATTAACCTTATGGTACGACACGGAATAAAGTAATTTATTAATTTAGTAAATTTGGTGACGATAAAAAAGTATTATTCGTTATAATGTCCACAATCAACTTAAGTTCAAGTTTATATCGTTATTATTATATTATTGAAAGGAATTGTTATAGTTGTCTAATAATATTTAGTGTAAGTAAATGAGAACCGTTTTAATTATGTACAGAATATCTGTATGCGTGGTATAAGGCCGTACTGTTACGCTACACTATACGTTAATGTAGCGAGAATGAAAATAGGGGTTCAGCACAGTGTTACATCAAATGATAAGAGAGAGACGAATCATACGTGGTGCAACATATGTAAAAATATTTATACTATCTAAAAAAATATTTATACTATATAAATATCAAGTACTGGAACTCTAAAGTTCAATTCCATTTGTAACAACGTATGACAAAGACTCCAAATCTTTAAAGTAAGATGATTTGTGGATATCCCCTAATTAAATAATTACATAGAGATGAAATCCGGCGACCTGCGTGGCCAAGGGATATCACCAAAACGGCTTGTGTTTTTGAATTGATGGAGAAGAAATCACGAAAAAGCTCTTTGGTCCCTCTAGCAACGTGAAGCGTGGCGCCATTTTGTTAAAACCATATACGTGAAAGGCTGTTCTCCCAATATTGGCAGAAAATATAATAATCAGTAAGCATGTACGGATAAGGAACACCGTTCACAGTAATAGCTTGCCCTTGTCGAATTTAAAAAAATAAGGTTCAATTATTCCACACCTTGACATTACAACACCAAACCGTTACTTTGGCACTGTGGAGTGGATTCTGTTTCGAATGTGGGTTCTGTCCTTTAGGCGACTAATCACGGCAATATTGCTTATTGACACTTCTGTTTTAATGAAAATGGGCTTTACCACTCCAAAAGATACTCTGCACAAAAGATACACTGTACTAAATCGCTCTAACATTGTACCGCAGAATTTTTGACACAAATTAAAATCATTAGACAAAGGCTTGCACAATTGGAATTGTGTAAGGGGGACATCTCAGATCCTTCTTCGATATTTAATGTACAATAGTTTTTGGAAACCCTAGGTCAGCCACTTGTTCCGTACCAACTGACGCGGATAATCATGCAAACTGTTAGCGACAAATTCAATGTTTTTATTTGTTCTCGACGTCCAGCTGGGCCCCGGCTGTGGGTTGTTTTTACTAAACTTGTTGTGCGGAAACTTCCGGATTTCTACACTTGGAGTGTCAAGTAATCATCGAATATTATAACGCAAAGAAAATCTTCGACGCGCATCTGCACACGAATCATTGCCCTTGAATTACGGCTTCGATTGCGAACACATGTTATTCACCCGTTCACTGTGACATGATAACTAAATAACCCGCAAGAATCCCCCCGCACTTTTTTTCTCATCGGATGTAGAGGAATTCCAGGTTTAAAACCTAATTCTGCCACCGGACACCTGTTATAATTCACTGGTCTAGAACCTTTAGATCTCATCTGACACATTTCTTCTACTGGATTGTATGGTACTGTATATTGAAATAGCAATGAGTTAATCACTTTGTCGGAGAACTAACAACCGTAGGATACCACATCTTAAAAAACGTGATGGGAGATGCCCCTATATGCTAGATACAGAGACTATATATACGAGTAAACTGGCAGAAACCAGATGCTTATAACTACGGATGTATTGAAAAGGCCTAAGTACTGTAGTAGACTGTCGTAGGTTAATGACGATAACTACTCTTGATATTTCTCTTGCCAAATAATACTAATTCGTCAAATCAAGAGGCAAGCTTGTAAAATGAGAAAATCAATAAAGATACCACCACTACAAGTCTCAATAAAAATGGTATAATATTTTTTAAAAAAAACTAAAAGGAGGCTACATAAATTAAAATGAACCCATTAAGCAATGTAACATCAAACTAAAAATTCTTGCAAATAATTCTTATCGTTATAAACATTTTCAAACGTTAGATAACAAAAAAGCAATCTATGTCAAAAGGTGCAAACTTAAAAAAATACATAGAACTAAACATACATATATTCACATTAAGTCAATGAACCCGTTTGAAGTCAATGAAGGCGTTTGCGATGAATGTTCTTCCGTAAATGCACGCAGTTGAGAATGGAAGAAAATTCGGACAAACTCGTATATATTAGTCAGTCTTACAACACGTAATACAATCAACTATCTCTATATATATATATATATATATATATATATATATATATATATATATATATATATATATATATATATATATATATATATATAGGAAATTTTACAAAGTGGAGATTGATGTGTTAAGGAGATAAAATAAATAAATCCGAATATAATGAAGACAAACCTTATTAAAACGTTTCGGGGAGAATCGTAAAGGTACAGATTAAAAGGCTCAAAAAGGATTATGCGAGTAAAATGTTATGTATAAAAAAATAAATAGATAAATGTTGTAAAAATACATTAATAGAGTATACATAAATCAACTGGTAGTACTTTTTGACGTTCATCAGTACTTTTACGTCCTAAAAGTGAGCAAAATGCTTTTAACTCTGTCTTAGAAGCTATTAATTTAACGTTTGTTTTTCCTCAAGTAAATAATGAGATTAAAGATTTTATATGAAATTTGAATAACTATACACACGACAATAAGATTTTTTTTAATTTTTTCCTATGATCATCACAACTTAATCAAGCGATATAATTTTACTCTCAATGTGAAATTTAATATTTATTGTACAGTTGTATTTGTTATACCATCCATGCGTATTGTATTGACATTAAAATTGACTGAATGGACTCAAACACAAATATCGTAACGCGTTCGGAACAACAAGTTCGTGACAACGTAAATCTTCCATCGGTATAAAAACGACTAACAAAAGGAAAACTTAAAAGTATCCAAACAGCTTTGTGTTTCAGTAAAAAAAAAAAACACTCCTTTTTTAAGCCAACTACCGTCGACAAGGGAGCGCAGTCACCCTATCTGTATGATCGTTGGACGCTACTCGAAATGTCGGACGCCGAAAAGAATTTAAAAAAAAATCATGAACATATTTTGGCAGGGAATAAATCACGAGAACGTAGATGCGGCTATAGTTAATTTATGGCGGTCCCAATGCGCGTGATAGGAAACTACTAAAAACAAAAGAAAGAGGAACGAAAAAGGTAACACCACGTGACCGCCAAAGCAGATGCTACAACTTCATTACGACATATAATTTACTTCGCTCCCGTTATTGAAGTAGGAAGCGTTATTTTTTGTGTGGCCGTTTGCGTTAAATTTATGGTCACATCGTTCGAAAACTTGGGGCGCGCTGACTGGCTCTCGATATTGAGTGTAATTAAAAATTGCGTCTACACATTAAATTTAGTGTACTGTGGAATAGTGTCTTACCGGAATATTTTATTAGTTCTGTAATAGAATGTGAGAAAAAAAAATATAAACATAAAAAGGTATTTTATTAGTTCTGTGAATGATAGTGATAAAAAAATATATAAATATAAACAGGGTATTTTATTAGTTCTGTAAATGATAGTGATAAAAAAATATATAAATATAAACAGGGTATTTATATGGAAGGAATAGGTAAACAAGAAAGCGGATCTATTGATGGAAACAAAAACGATGACGCCCAGAAACATCTTTAGCACTAATGGCACTGCAGATGCATTGTATACCAGGTGTAGGGTGTAAGAGTGTGAATAATAGGAGAGGTAGGAATAATAGGAAGTTATATTTGTGGATGCCTGAACTCACCATACGAAACCCGGTAACACAGTGAAGTGCTACCACTTGACGACAATATTTTATAATGCTGTGGTAATACCGCGATGCTACCGGCCCTTTCTAATACAAAGGTAAATAATTGATTTACAATTATTTTAATAAAATACTTGTACGTTTTAATTTTAATATATACCACAGACTCTGCACCTGTCACGTACAAACTATGTGTAAAGTTGATAAAACAAATATCGGACACCTCGTATTTTAGAGATAAACAAAATTAAAATTTTTTATTAAATGCGAACCGATACGAAGTATGTTCTTTAGTTGTTGTAAAAGTACCTACCTAACTATGTCGGATTAACTTCCCGTATCAGTTAAAGAAGTTTGTTTTCTGGCATTTTAGTTATATAATCGTTTGTTATAATGGCAACTATGGTGTTTCAAATCAGGATCGTAGTTAAGAATGGTGAATGATAAATAAAATGATTATTTACTTTTTAACTAAATCTTCTAAGTATGTTCTAAAATGCTTGACATTCATTTAGATGACACACAAGTAACTGATTACTGGTATGTTATCCTAGAAAAAACAGTACAATCGACTGCGTAGTCTCAAATAATATAAGACGTGTAAATGAGCCGCAATTACCGCACCTGCTCGGAATGCGACGCACGGAGTTCGTGATGAAACATGGTTTGGAGTAATCCGTATTGAATCGAACAGGCTGATGAAACTGTTAAGATTCAAAATAACTGGTTAGCTACATTAGTTAATAATTTGTTTACTCTGCGTGGTGATTATATGCAAATCCTCGCCTAGTACAAGACTATCTCCAGCAGTAGGCTTTTTGATAAAATTTTAGTTGGCATGTTCTGAACGTTAAAATATATTTATTTTAATACACATCTACAGAAACAAATTCAAGTAAATACATTGCACTAAGGATTTCTATTAAAGGTAAGGATGATATAAATGACGAAGTCTATTACAATGATATCATTTGGAAAATATTTGAGGAGTCTAGAAAACAAACATACTATGTATAATTTTAAAGGTATTTTTATTTATTTTTGTATTGAATGTCATTGTTTCCTTTACAAGTTTGTCGGAAAACCTCACAAATCGGAGATCTGCAAGTTGTGGACTGGGGAGAAAGATAACAATGATAACTAGGCAACAAAACACGTTCGTTAGGTCTTGATACCTCACTGAAACAATGGAAGATGCATCACAACACCAGGTAGGCAAAGACCTAGTAGCGATCCAAGGATCCCTTAGGTGAAATTAAATCCATGCCTTGAACCTCTATGGGACAGGACATTTTAGTCCATGTTCAGTTGATATATGAGAAGCCAACCCAAAGGATTCAATTACCAGTGCCCGTACCTGTGCAATTATTAATGTTGTTATCAATAACTAAGTTAAAATTCCTAATAAATAAGTTGAAATTTAAAAAACAAATATATTAGCAATTCAGCTGAGCTTGTTTGAGGAGCAGCTGAACTGAATTGTATAATATAGTTAAAAGTCGCCAGAAGCTTATTGACGTGACTTATTGTATTGATGCGTCTCCTCGGTTCGCGGATAATATGGCGCGTCGTGGGTGCGGTCTGTTCGCCCCGCCCCCGCCCTCGCCTCCGCCTTCGCGACTCACGTACATACTATATACAGCCATCCAATAAACCTAGCTATCTAAAAAAATATTACGATACATTTCACATTTGGAACAGCACCTCTCGCTAAGACACACTTAACTAAGTGTGCTGAGCACTAGCCCTAAATCCGTCTTGCTTTTTACAATAATTAAGCTGTAAAATGTGTAAAATTTAAGTGTTAAAATTTATATTTTTCGATATTTCGATTATAATCCAATACTGTATTGTAAACTTTAAAAGTTTTAATTGAACATTCAAAGCACAAAAGTGAAAAAGCACAGATTGAAGAGAAATTGTACAACTAAAAATATAGATCTAAGGATGAAGTATTATAATAATATATCTTTATATCGAATAATATAATATATTAACGAGGTTACGTGAATCCTTATTACTTTTCCTTATCTGTATTTAAAAAATCAAAAACATTTTGCAAAGATCTTAGAATATTATTATATCGGTGAATGAGTTCTCCATTTAAATAAGTATTAAAATACTTGTGTTTCAAGAATTCAACTTCCATCTTTGACATCATTTTTACGTAGTTTTATTCTAGAACTAAAGACTAATAGTATTCACGCCAAACATAAGTGAGTGTAGTAGTTATAAATAATGACCTCTAGAGGTTAAAAATGTAAAAAAAACATATACATATTTACATTTTTGTAATTTAAACTTTTAAATGCAACTTTTGTATCATTTATTATGACCATTTATAGACATAAAAGAAAACTTCATCAGCCTCAATACTACATTAACCAGCGCTCGAAATGCCGACAGCCCCATGCCAGATGGCAGCCATTTTATTTTAACTTATTTTGTATTCACATGTTGCTTGTGGTATCAAAAAAATTATAGAGTATTTACGAAGTACATACTTGTACGAAAAATAAAAATATATTTAATTATTATGACCCATATATGCTTTAAATTGCGGTCTGACTTGCATTAAGTTAACATTACGTGATGTCCCTATTTTGATGTAGCTAACGTCGCGTCCTTATTCACGTGCGTTCCCGCTTGGTTGACATCAGAATAACCTCTCACGATCTGATATCGTTCGTATTCTTCGCCTTACGGTGCCTTGGTGCTGGGAAGTTCTAACTTTAGTGATATTTCATACGATAAGAATACGAAACGGATGGTTTATATATAGAAAAAATTAAATGGAAAGAGTAATTCAAGTTGAATGTATACAGTGGAGATTCATAATGTATGTGTTTTATTTACAAACATTAAAGCTGCATTTTACGGAAATATATTTTTAAAAAATCAATATCATTTTCCGTAAACCACAGTTCAGTGCTCACAACTGTGCAATAAATACTCTAGCGCGATTTTTAAATCTTCTCGACCATTTGTCTTTTATTTTACGCCGCACAAATCTCAAACTTCCATCTTGTTTGATTCGAATCTTCTAGGCCTCAGAAAGATAGAAATTTGAAATTCAAAAAGAGTTACGAATTTTAGAAAACTAAAATACAACAGAAAGCGCGTTCCTAACTAAAAAATATTAGCGTAGCGCAATGAGGAAATTTTGATGCCTTCGTTAGATTTTATACAGCCTACATCAAAATAATATCGGTAAACGTATTTGCAATTCATATTAATATATCGTTGCAAATTATTCCAATAAAATATTATTTTATTTTAAATTTGTACCTTTTATTTTAAAATTGTAATGTAGGTACTTACATGTTTATCGCGGGGTTCCGGGGAATTGCTATATTAGTATTATACTAAACAAAACACATACATTGTGACTGTAAAGTAGGTTATATGTATAAATGTTAAGGATAGATTTGTGCCCGAAGTTCGAATTCAAACTTTAATTTAATTATTTTTCACACCACATAATTAGTAGTTTTTACGAAAATAAAATATTTATAAATAAAAACAAGTTTTTTTTTATAAATGACTCATTCTTATAACGTAAAAATTGATCACATGCTTGTTCTCTGCCAAAGATATCGGCCAAATATGATTTTTCCTTTCATTTTCAGCCGTCATCTTTACATTTAAATCTTTATTTCTCATTACACCTACATTTTATTACACCGGTATTTTGCTGTGTTTCAAACCTATATTCTATATTCAGAATTCATCACACTTTTAGACACATTAGATACGTAATTTTTATGCCTTCTCACAACATAATCTGAAAAACCATTCCCTCTTAATCTGTGATACTTACTACTTTCAAACTTCTTCTTGTGTATTTATGTAAAATTACTATTACACCTTATTTTTAGATCCTATTATCACGATGTTAAAGGGCCAGTGCTCACGTAGAGGCGTGGGACACAGACCTCGTCATACACCTTTCACTGGGTTACGCAAACGAACGTTCCCTTATAATTGATACGGCGGTGTAAAACGGACGGCGAAAAAACTAGCCCGTCCGCGAAAATGGCTGCTCTAGTAAAAAATCTCGCTCTGTCAAAACCGGGAATACGGCCAGACTGTGCTATGTTGAATATCCCGAAACAGTCTACAGACATATCGTAGGTGAAGCTGAATTATAAATAATCTCTTAACCCCATTAGAGACGTTTGATTTGTATTAAATAAGCTTTTGTACTGAAATTTTAGTGCAAAAACTTATGATGATTAATGAAGCTTAGGTAAGTAAAATTTCTGACTGTCTGCACAAGAATGACTTATAATTTATTCGCATTAATAATCCCTTGTTTGTGGACTCGTAATAATGTTAATGAGGCGACAAATCGCATTCCCTACTTATGTGTTTCGTTTACTTCGTAAAGATTGAAAATGACTGACTTATTAATACTTTTACTATAATCTTTTGGACAAGATCCTCTTCGAAAGGTGCTTGGCTAAAGCATAAACCAGATGAAAGCTGGAGAAACATGAAAAATGCTGAAATCTAAAAGCTCGTGGCCGATGCTAACGTATTCGCAGAGACAAAAAGACAATGACACCTTTGTTGTACTCTCGGTCCAACTTGTGTTTTTGGCTTTTGTAAATAGCATGAGTAAACTGTAGGTAAAAAATGGTCATATTATTGCCTATGCAGATAATACAACTCATATTCTATGGCGATACTTGGGAAAAACGAGTCAAATGGCAGAGAATGAGCTAAATTTAATATGAATGTGGCTGAAAGATAATCTCTAAACAATAAATATCTCCAAAACCAAGTACATCCGCTTTGGTATCACCACTAAATCTCAACCTCCTTCGGGCTTTGATTTAATTTTACACTCTTGTCATCGTGAAAATCAAGGACAAGGAAAACATTGTGATTGTGAATACCTCATCTCAGCATAGTCCATTAAGCACTTAGGGGTTTTAATAGATAAAAGACTTAGCTAGGTATCACACACCACATTACTGGCGGTAAAAATTAGACGATTAATAACAGAGTAGGATTTAGAAACGTAAATTATCAAACTCAATGTGGGTATAAACTGATTTTGTTTACCGAGGTTATTTCTAATTGAAAAACAAATAGTGACATAAGATTATAATTAACCAGTTTATAAGATTTCTAACATCTAAGTTCTCCGGATCTACTTTTCACAAGTAGATCAGGAGAACCCTAATAAATGAAATTCACTCATTCTTCAAAAATTAAAAGCACAAGATATACTCTTGTACATTACGCAGTTTGTTAAACACAAACGATAATTACAAAGTTTTTTTACATTATACTAAAATTTTACTGAACAATAAAGTTAATATCATTGATAGAAATTGATAAAGTAAGCACGGTTTCCAGATTTACAGCCAGCCAATACAATAAATATTCATAGTAGTATAGCCGAAAGCAAAAGCGCTTGAAACAATCGTTCTCTTATTATTTTTAGAGTCTTTAGCTATTTTTTCTGATGATTTTAGCTATACTAATTATAAAAACAATTTTATACTTTCAATAAAGAAATTCATATCCCACCCTCATCCGGTGACGGATTAATTTATGACGGTATATAAAAGGAGAATCATACTTCATATTTCAGTTTCATGTTACATGGGGTGACACCCCATAGGAAATAAAAACCACTAGATATATTTAAGTAGACCACACAAACAGATAAATAAAACATACGTTTTTTAAATTATTTACTTGGGAGATTAATAATTTTCATTAACTGCTGAATTTTCTAAAAATATATTTAATTCTTAGGAAACAACGTTCTTAAAATAACATCTGTCAGAATTCAAATGTTTGAAATTAACTGTTCTTATATTAAAAAAAAATAGATTAGTATGTTGGGAGATCGACAAACAAGAAAGATTTGCAGCTTCTATTTTATTGTTCCTATAATATTCTGATGACCCTACCCTACGTCAAGATACCCTTCCAATACGCCTTGGAAAAGCGTGATAGGTTAATATCTATTCGTCCAGAAATGGGGAGGCAGTTATTTTTTGTAATCGAATCTTTAAAGCACAAAACGAAATTAATTACTTAAATGTAGCTTTTTATATAATATTAACTACACAAAAGTCCACCGTTAAACAGTAGATTGTTACAACTCTGTTATAGACGCATATATTTGGGCCTTCAATGTTAAAATAAAAATGTTAGATACTAATACAAACTTAGTTCATATAATGATATAACAAAATGATTCAGGTGCGCTCTCTCACCCACCTCATCAATCTATTAAAATGACTCGACATCTGAATTCTTTGAAAACTCCAATTGAAACAGTATGCACCTAAAGATTAGCTTTCGCTTGAACATAACAATGACCGTAAACGAGATGGTGTGCTGCTATGTTAAATAAGCTTACGAAATAACAAAATAATGATCGTGATAAAGCATGCTTAGTTTCTATAAAATGTTTTTAAATCAATTAAGAACTATGTATGCAAAATATTTGAAATAGTAAAAAATTGACACCATTTTAAAGGTAGGAATTGTGTATTTTGCATTCTACTTTTCATTACACACCAGTTCTGACCGTCATCTTACTAGGACATATAATCTGCGCCCCGTCACCGTCCATACATTCTTCTACTGAACAAAGTAGCTCCTCAGTACGCAAATATTTGACGTATCAAATGTTCTCGTATTGAATTTCGTTTCATTCGTTCGTTCGTTTATCACACGGGGCTAAATCCAGGAATAAAACATATATACATTCTCATTGAATACGATAGGTAAAGTTATGTAGGATATCTCATGGTTCCAATTTCAGTGCTGAGTTCACGGTAAATACGTATGTACTTACTTAATCTAAATCAAATAAAAAATTTAAATAAAAAAATATTTCGAAAATTGCCGTAAGATTATTAGACTAACTTCAAAGATTTTTAATTAATTGAAAGTTTAGTGTAGTTTAGGTGTTTTTAACACTTAAATCGAATAAATAATTTTGTAGGCAAAAATAAATATTTTTTTTTTTATATTAACGACAAACATCGCGCAAAAAAATGCTCCGTTTATCTAGTCCTTATATTACTAAGGAATATATTCTCTATTTCACCTTAAGTAGTCACCAATGTCAATATCATATATTTCAGTAGCGATTCGGCTAAAAGACATCCTGGTAGCTTATTTATATCGTCTATCTCCCGTAGGGGTTGGCAAAGCCCACAGATTTCCATGCGCTACGAACCCGGCACACCCTCCATCCATCCTTTCTCTCACATTTATCGTAGCGAAACGGCTCTCCGTTAGTCGTTTCTCGCCCTCATGGGAATCAGGACGTGACGGGTGGCGAGGATCACATCGCTGCATTTTTTTATCAAATTAGGTAACTTTTTAACAAATTAGGTCATTTTTTAACAAACTAGAGAATCTGTAACACAAATATCCTTAATTTCACGTTCCAAACAAAGCTACCACTGACTTTTCTTTTTTCCTTTTCCACTGAATTTGTGTCTCCTGTGCCTATTGATACCGCCAAAATGGCCAAAAGTCAATAAATGCAATCAAAGAGAAATATAATATTTTTTTATAAAAACACTACCGTCTTTCGTCAACATGTCAGTGACATTACAGAAAAAATATTTCTCTTTTTTAACATACGTATTACAAATGATGTAAGTTTTATTCCATATAACGACGACTACTTTATTACAAAAACTGATTTATAAAGGAGCACATCGAATATGAAAGAAATGAGCGTAATAGGGAAACAAGTTTGGAACGAATGAATGCTTACAACGGTGCATTATAAACACCGCACTAAATTTCTTCGCAAATGATTCTTTGAACATCGGCCGGCGCAAACGCAATATGTATTTTTATGATCTATCGAAGCATTTATTAACACTTTGGACATACTGTTGCTAAGTTCAATGAACACAAATTTATAACAAAATTGGAGTTTTGTAAGTAGATACATCTTAATAATCGAGACTGTTCACGTAAATTTCATAATTAAATGGCAATTATCATATCTCAGTATTTTTCTAGAATTCGTGTTTTATTCATTCTGGAATACTATTTAGTGTAAGATCTTTGTTTTAAAATTTTCATGAAATAGTTTCGAAATCAGTAAAATGGACAGAACAAGGGGAAAAAACTAATAGCTGCACCCCGTTTACAAGGTAAAGCCCTTTTAGTAGTATCTTAGTAACGTTGGATGAACCATCGGTTTCGTGATGGGGTTGCCGCCTACGGAGGCAATAGCCGCGGGTTCGATGAGATAAATAAATACATGTACGGCCTACAGATATTTATTCTGAATCTAGTTACCCCGCCAATTCGCATTGAATAAGCGTGGTGGGTTTATCTCCGTTCCTCCAGGAATGAGGAAGCCCATTCCTGGAGGAATAGGACATATATGCCTGGCAATAGGACATTGGACAACATCCGATTTGAACACGTAGTCTATCAAAAAATCTCCAAATCTCTAAATAGGAGAATTGCTCCTGGAAGCAGAAAGGTGAATGAAATCCTGAGGAATAGAACAGACATAGTATAAAGATATAACACGACTGCCAGCCATCCTGTACAATCATGACTCTATCTAAGAGTATACTACACCCCATCCCACAATACGTTTATCAAAACGCAGTCGCTATACTAGGACCTGACTAATTTATGACTGTCGCTTCTCTAACATTCGGCAATTACGCTATAGAATGTTTGTATGCTTTTGTATTATCGTATTTTTAATAAAATTTAATTCTGATCATCGGTATCATAATAAACATAAATTTTAAATCCTTTTTTTGAAATCAGAGATTTTAAAGTGTTCAAATAATGTTAAAGTATTTAATTATAATTCGTTTTAAAACATAAGTCATTCTAACCTAATTTATTTTTAATAAAATTTAATTCTGATCATCGGTATGATAATAAACATAAATTTTAAATCCTTTTTTGAAATCAGAGATTTTAAAGTGTTCAAACAATGTTAAAGTTTTTAATTATAATTCATTTTAAAACATAAGTCATTCTAATCTAATTTAAGTTTAGCAATTTATTAAATGAATTGGTTTGAAAAATTACAAAATGTATTATAATACTCAAAGGCAGTAAAAAATAATAAAAGAAAAATACATTCCACATAATTAATTAGTATTAGAATACAATGAGATGATAATCTAACGCATAATTGTTCTAAAATTGTAGTAGTTGTGGATGTACTTAACATTTTCAATTAGTTAATATTAGAATTAGTGATAGATAATTTTTACTATTTTAGCATATCCAAAAACATTTTAAAAAAGAATTTTGATAAACTATAAGATATACAAAGCAATAACATTTATAATCGTTTAAAAATTTCTAAAATAAATGGGCTCTGATCTAAATGCTCAAATCTATTACGAGGGACAGAGAAGAGTGCGACAATAGCTGTGCTTAATTCTTCTTAATAAATTATTCGTCTTAATTTTTTAATCTCTTTACTTTTAAATAGTTGGTTCGCTTTATATAAATGGAAAAGAAATTAATTATTTATTAATTAAATAAAAAATGAGCGCGAAATGTTCCAGGAATAAGTTATCAATGTGTCCGACACCGTGGTCAGTAGTATAGCGCCGGGCTAAGACGTCGGTTCATTGAAATGTGGCGAGTATGATGAACTTTGGATTACGTCCGACACGCGAGGTCTTCGGGGGAACACGTGAGGAACCTGTTTGCGCTATTTTAGAATAAGAATAGGGTTGTTTATAGAATTATTCCGCAATTTATCCCGTTTACCTACAATGTAATATTACACCAAATATATTACATTAAATATAAACACCGATCAAACTCGAAAATAATAAGTTTGATAATCCAATGTAATTAATTGGTACAAGTAAATTGCTGATTATTATGATTACTCAACTATGGAATGTATTCTTCAATAAAACGCCTGGAAACTATTCAACCATGTATAGATTTTGATGGGTCTCAATTAGTACTTATACATAATTTACAACTTGGACAGCTAAAAGGTTTTATATATTAAATTACTTCTAAG
Source organism: Baronia brevicornis (assembly GCA_031353405.1). Classification (NCBI taxonomy): domain Eukaryota; kingdom Metazoa; phylum Arthropoda; class Insecta; order Lepidoptera; family Papilionidae; genus Baronia; species Baronia brevicornis. The sequence goes on from JASFAT010003002.1 coordinate 70,341, forward strand.
ATATATTTTGAGTATACTATATTTATATTGCAATTATGGGTCTAATAAAACGGAATTGATTTTTAAATATTGCTTTGATTTTGCATTCAACAGACGACGATGTTTTCATTTTAAAATTGAGGAGTAATTCTCATCAAGGCTCAGCGGACGCGTCGCCGGTCGAACGAACACCGGCCAGATAAACGGACTGGTTTCGATATCTCGAAAAAGTCAAAAGTTCTCTTTTTATAAAACGCACACACGGGAAGTTGCCGATAATCTCATGAGGTAAATGCAGTTTTGACTTTTATGTGTTAATAAAATTGTTACCGTTTTGTCGGCGAAACGAGCTCGGGGTTTGCATCAATATTAATTTGGTGGCACAAAATGGCGGCATGCGCTGATGTGCCACTTCGACGCGCTACTTTTTTATATATTTTTGTTCATTGTGTCATTAATGCTTAATAATTTATAAAACATATGGGAAATGTTAAAATATCAGGGATTAATGGAAAATATAATTTCGCGCATGCGCCAAATAATAAAACATCCGCATTGAACTCACCGAGATTAGCAGTCATTAAATCTTGGTCTTTTGGTTTCTTTTTTCTTGGGCGACCTTTCTGTCTGGGCGGTGGGGCGGCGGCTCCATTAAAGAAGGGCCCTTTCGGAACATCGGATTCGCCCGGCACGAACTCAGGGGAAGGATAAGGAGGATAATGTGGGCCTGGAGGGGGCCCAACATAAGGTCCTGGACACATCTGTGGAGGACCCGGTACGGACATGTGAGCTCCATAATCTGGCATTGCGTCATAGTGTAACCTACAAAAGAAAGCAAAGATAATTAACTTCTGATTTATTCTCAGTCTCTCTCCCACTTTCTCTTGTCGTTCATGCAAAATAATATGTGCCTATAATTTTTTAAGTCAATAAGAAGATATTGGGTCAAAATTTTTATTCATATGAAGTCACGCAATTCGTATATTAAATGAATAAAAGTTTTTAATTATTATTCAATTATGAATAATATTATATTCAATTAGCACTCACCTGCAATAAACTGCTGAATCTCTTATACCGAATGTGTCTCCTTTAGTAAGCAGCGTGCTGCATAAAGCACAGGAAAAACAGTGGACGTGAAATACCAGGTCCCGCGCTCGCATGACCAGTTCCGAAGCTGAAATAGGTGTATTGCATCGCGCACACCGTTTTGAACCGTATAACCTTAAACAAAATAAATATATTTAAATTAAAATGTGTTTTTGATCAGTATGAAAATTGGGGAAGTTTGACTTTCCGAAATTGTTAGATAAATTATTAAAAAGGCTAAAGTTTAAATGTTTTTTTCCATCGCCCATATACACCACATTAACAAAATGATTTTTCGGACACATTTTCGGAGGAATGTCATTAAATCACTTCGCCAGTACAAAGCGGATCGGCGAGGCGCTCAGACTCGAAATAAATATCTGTAGGCCATATACATACATATATATATGGTTTACACACTCGATACTGTGACCGCTTTAACTTCGAAAGCGACAAATTTGCCAGTATATATCAAATATATGTCTGAAAAAAATTATTATTGGTGTTATTTTAGTTTTTGTGTATAAAGAATAATATTGTAACATTGCGTTATTTTGATACTTACTACGGAAGTATTATTACCTAATAAGTATAAACAAACCCAACCAGTTATTAGCCGATGTCAACGACCATTCGATACCTAACAAATCACATATGTCAACTTGTTGAATAATTAATGTAGAATTGGAATATTGTCTTATACGTCGATAACAACCACTTTATTTTTTGTTCAAATAATATGCACGTGTTCCTCATATATTTGTTTTACACTTTATTAATGGTTTATATTTAATGTTAACACGCCATCATTTAATTATCACTACCAACAAAACATGTAATTAAAACGAAATTATTTCTTTGCTCCTTGTTATTTATTTACTTCCGATATTCCATTTAAAATATGCTTGTAGCTAACCTTGAGTTACTAATCTTGACTTACAACTGAGACTTTTAAGCATGATTTCATGCATACATCCCAATTCATTACTTTACTAATCATTTTTAATTACAAACCTTGCATAAAAATATATATATATATATATATATATATATATATATATATATATATATATATATATATATATATATATATATAAAGATATGCACATATAGGCAATAAAATTTTACTTAAAAATTCACATTAATTAATTAATTGGTTTAATTATGCTCGAAAACCTGTTTTGGATATGCAATGCACCTCCAATTACGTTTACAACATTTTTTGATTCGGATAAAAATGTAGTATTTATACAAACAAACCTGTTTTAATTAAAAATTGTAATGTGTGTTATTTAACAATATTATGAACGAATCCCTTTTAACTACTCTGCTAAAGTAACAGAAATACGATTTAAATATAGGTCATAATAACAAATATACAATACAAACAAGAAATGTATTATAAAAAAAAAGTTTCATGGCTTTTTAAATACTTTTTTTAAATAAAATACAAGATAAAATAACAAAAATTTAACGGTGTTTATTTTATTTAATTAATTCCATCATATTTTTTTAATAAAAACACCAAAAATGTTCTAATATGGTACATATGATATTTAAAGTAAACATAACTAAAACTATATTTTAAATATTAATGTTCCTGAATACAATTATATTTAATCATCTGTTCTGATAATTAAAGATTGACACTGCACGTGTGTTTTCACAAACGGTATGTGGAGTATTGTAGTGATTTTCATTCTACGATTCATATAAACAGGTATGGAAATATATACTATGTACCTACATGTGTTGGGCGTTGTTAACATTTTACAAATAAGAAACTTTACATCATAAGATTCCTGCTGAAAATAGAGTGAAATTTGGGGTACGGTGCGGACTAGAGAAAAATAAGACGATGATGTAGCACTTCAAGCAAGTTGAGAACTCGGTTTGAATAGCTGTAGGAAAGTGAGGATGGAGGAGGATGTAAACTAGACGCCTCGATACATTCGTTTCGCTGGTGGGCGAGATTTTTTTTATTTTACCTAAAGAAAAAGTCACTCTGCAATTAATCAATATGAAATAGTCAAATACCTTTACATAAACAATATTTTCTTTTCCTCGCGTCGTTACTTTATAAGTGAGAAAGAAATTTTGAAGGAGCGTCTCAAAAGGGTAATCACCATAAGCAACAACCTGCATCAAACATGTTTTATAAAGTTGTCCCATGCACCCGGTAAGATTATCTTATTAAAAGAGGTATTAGAAAAATATTATTTAAATCACAAGTATATACAAGTTTTCTTATATTTGAAAAAAGATCAAATAAGGTTTGATTTTTAAAAGATAAAATAAGAAGTAGGCTATTAAAGTAAAATAATTGAAACTGAAACAGGAACGAGATCAGAGATAGGGAGTTCGAGTTCCGAGTGAGACGTCCCGGTGTGGTCTCCCTTTCACGACTTCAGCATATCTCGATTAAATGACACTAAGTTATTTTCTAAATCCCTTAACAAAACGAAATCTTAGCCGCGTGCATAGTCGCATTTTGTGTGACAAACATTTTAATTACTACTACATAGACCTTACTGTAAAATAAATAAAATATGTAAACAATTTTTTTTAATATAAAAATCATTTTTTACTATAACAACTAAAATAAAACATGTATAATGTGAACATTTTTAATCGTAGTATACTGAAATGCAAATGATGGTGTAGTAACTCAATTGGTAAGGATTGCATCTATGATCGATGTGATATGATTGAGGTTCTATAAGCTTAGTTGGAATGATTAACTAGAATTCAAGTAATACAAAAATTTTGATAGTCTTATTTAAAAAAAAAAGAATCTAAATATATATTATCAAAACGTAAACAAAAAATGTTTTTCCTTTTCACGCACATTGCACGCACGGTAGAGTTTGAGGTTTGGATGAGTTTATAGTTGAAGTTATTATAATAACAAGAAATGGAAAAAATAAGAAGAAAGCCAATAAAAAATTTAGTGAATTACGGTCCAATCCTACCACTAGACCACCAATAGCAATACTAATTAGATATTACTAGTATCTTAGAGAAGGAGCGTAGGTGGTATAATTTTTAGGAAATTTGCAAGTGGCTTATTTTTATATTTCATGCATTTGGAAAAATATGGTAGATTTTAGTTATTTGAACAAAACCAATACATGGAAATTAATGTCAAAAATATTTAAAGAGCCTCAACTATTTCTTTTTTACACCACGTATTAATTTATGTGCCACTACTGGGCACGGACTTGATACACTGCTGGGCACGGACTTGATACACTGCTGGGCACGGACTTGATTGAACTCGCCACACTCCAAGACGCATTGACGAAGCAACTAGACTCAGAATAAATATCAATACGCCATACATACGTATGTTTATATTAACCCGATGCGAAATTCGAACCCGCGACCGATTTACTCCGAAAGCGGTAACTTCGTAACTGAGCCAGTTTCACATGAAATTAAATGGAACATACATTACATACATGTCATAATCATAAGGATAAATAGTGTCATCAATTAAAGAACTTTTATTTAGTGCATACATTTGAAGCACAAAATAAAGTAATATGTATAGCATCATTTGTCACAGTCTTATAAAAGTATCAAAAATACACAACTACCTTACAACTCAAATCTTTTAAATATATTCATTTTTCAAAATGAATATATTTAAGAAGTTTAGGGGCGAGGAATTGAGGTTATCTAAAATAAATTATTGCACATTCTTCTTCTGTTCCTCTTATTCAAGTCAGCGCTTCGGAAGGTAAAATGAAGCCGTTTGAAGTGGTGAACTAGTCGTGTGTGCCGGTCACGAGCAGCGATGCTATCAACGGTCCCATAGTCTGGACAGGCACTAGGTATAAGGTGCCCTAGCCATTCCTCTAGTACTATGCTAAACAAAATTAATATTGATATTTTCGTAAATTCTATTTAAAAAAACAAACCAAATAATATATATATATATATATATATATATATTTTTTTTTTTTTTTTTAATCCAATCTATTGTAACCTTTGTTATGCACTTTATGTCATCTGATTTTCATAACTCGTGTACCAAAGATACTCGTGTAAAAAAGTCATATAAAATATAACTTACCGATGTCATTTCATTGAGTCCGTACAAAATATTTGCAATTTTATAAATTTATATATGGTAATACTAAGATAATACAGTTCACAAAAAAAGGTGCAAGTAAATGGTGATGAGTGTAGTAACAGCGATAACGCAGAACGAGGTCTCGTAACTACAGTGCTTTAGAACTTTCCTGTTTCACCGAATTATTTATTATTATATTTGAATCCATTGATTAAATTCGTCATTTCAATTTCTTCTTTTTAACAACAATAAAACGTATCGCAATTTAAACTGACAAATAAAATGAAGCTGCGTAATGGATATTGTTCATGTCAAGATTTTATTTTACTACTAAGTTTTTATTTGTTCCCTTATAACAAAACGCAGTGATTTCGATATTGTGCTTAAATAAAATGATCATATCAGTTTTTTGCTAAGAAACCGAAATGAAATTATTATTTATCAATTTAAGTAATTTTATAATTTGATTTCTACATTATTATTATATTTCCTTGGACAAACGTGGTAGATTAATTCACTACTCTAAAAATGAGAGGCCCATGCCCAGCAGTGAGACATATATAGGCTCATGACGAATTATAATAAACCTAATTTGTAAAAAATGACGGCGACGTGGTTCGCCACCCGTCAGTCCTGTTCCCCACGGGGGCGAGAAGCGAATAATGGAGAGCCGTTTCGCTACAATGAATGTGAGAGAAAGTATACATGAAAAGATGAATGAATGTGGAGGAAACAAGGAAGGTGTGCCGGTATCGATGCGAATGAAGATCTGTGTTCTCTGCCTAACCCTACGGGAAACAGGCGTGACAATTTTATTTAAATGTATGTATGTACACAAATCCTTAATATCCGCGTGGTGGAATAAAATTGATTTTTATATATGTATTTCCTTTGAATTACGTGCTTAAATCTATTGGGAGAAAATAGACCTCGAAAATTTTACTTATATTTATATTAAAAAGTAACATAAATTTCATTCCGATTCCATACATTCATTTTGAATTATTAATATAATGTTATAAATGTTAAATTAAACCCTTTTTGTTTTTATTTTACGTTTCGGATGACATAAGAGGACAATAAATCGAAAGGTGTCAGTCGAGCGCCGCGAGCAAAACTCAACTTATTTACGCTTAAGTACGCGCTTGTACGAACAAATATTTCAAAGTTACAAATGAGCTTTGGCGGGTTCGTAAACATGTCGTAGTTTCAATCAAGAACTTTAATGAATAATTATTTCTGTTGTTCTTACAAAATCCAATTCAATTACTAAAAAAGAACGTATCCAGTTTCATAAATACATACATACATATATGTATGTATTTATGAAACTGGATACGTGAAGCCGAAGATCGGACTAGGTGACGCTTCTTGGGGGAGACCTTTGTCCAACAGTGGACTACCGTAGGCTGTTGATTGATTGATGTATTTATGTACTTCATGTGAGTGTAAGGAATAACCATGATATGCACAGACGGATTAAGAAAGTAGGTTATTAAAAATACAATTTATACTCACTAAATTATAATTTTTTTAATGCAAATGAAATTTAATTTGCATTGAGATATAATATCATCGGTTCGGTTAGATTTCAGTGCCAGGAACTATCTTAATGTTCTTGCCTCATTGAACTTGGTAGCGTTTTGTGAAATTTTATTTTTAACCATTTGCCTAACCTTAACTCAGACACGTGGTTAATATTACTTTTATTGTCATTTTCATTTCTCAAAATAACAATGTATTTGTATAAAACTGTATTCAGTGTACCTAAGCAAGATATGTCTAAATTGTCAATATTGGAAGGGTATAAGTGATCAAACACCAGTGTGCAACTCCACACGTTAACACTATCTTTTTATAGCTTATATATCTAGGTGCCATTATAGAGCACATGCCCTCCTACTTTCTGAATGAATGGATATTAACCCATCATACTTGTCCAATGCAGATTGGGCTCCTTACTCAGAAATATATATATATATATATATATATATATATATATATATATATATATATATATATATATATATATATATATTCTAATACGACAATTGAACGATCGACTCCGAAAGTAATATCTTCGCCACTGCCAATTGGGTCGCGTTAAAAGAAATATTGATGGGGGTAAATGACTTGTTACTGATAACAACGTCATGATGGCACTACGAAAATTTATTTCCTATAAAATAACATATTCGGCGAGTATTCACATTTTATACCATTTAGGCACCGTCCATAAATTACGTCATATTAATTTCGTAAACACAAAAACGTGGAGTTGGACTTTATATATGATGTCACAAACCTTATGACTCGTCTCTCTCCTGTCACTCAATGAAACACTTTGCTTACCCCCTTCATCTTTCTTATCATGTGGCATAATTTATAGATGGCCACTTATCTTACCCTAAGAGTGCAAAAAAGTCTTTTATAGTCTAATATATTAAGCGAATGGTGGTCGTCTTTCCATTAGCGTATAGTATAGCGTACAACAGTACGGCCTTACACCACGCATTCAGATATTCTTCACAGAATTAAAACGGTATGCGTAACAAAATACTTTAATTATATTACAAACGACCACATAAAAGTTGAACAATAACAGCCGACGCGCTCAACAGGTAGGCCTAACGAGCATCGAATTAAAAATTCGGTATCTGAAACCGAAGCCCTTTTTATCGGCGCTCGACACCGCGGTGACGTCACGCACGTTTCACGCAAGAAACAAGCCGATTCGACACACACAAACTAACAATAGTGAGCGGCGAGCTTTATTTGTTAATAATGTGACACGCCAAACGAATATAACACGCCAATTCACCGACGATAATGGCGGTACAAAATATCGCCTATGGTATTTCGATACTGAAGAAATGCGGCTAAAATTCTACATACTTGATGCCTTTCGAGATTTATGGTATAAAAAGAATAAATATAAGTTAAAACAACAGTGTATTCAAATGAAGGGAAATTTTGTGTACTGTATCGTATCGATACGAAGAAGATAATATATTCGACCAATACAAAATCGATTACTCCACAAGCTAGTTGCTCAGGAAGTTATTTCTTGTATCAATAATTACTATGTTCTGTTACTCTTAAATTGCTTTTTAAATAATTAATTACCAGTTATTAAAAATGATGTAAGATAAAAAACATATATTTTGACTCACACAAGGCAATGAAGAGTTATCTAAAAATAGATTGCAAACCGTCTGAGACACAGAATGTTTGAGATTATGCCTATACACGACACAGTATAGCTTACCAATCGTCCAAAACCCTCCCCGATCCTTACTATGTAAACAGATTTATTCTTAGACGACGTATCATAATTTTAGACGCTCCATAGTTAAATTGGTAGAATTTGATGGTACACAGTCTCACCTGGAAGATCCGTAATTTGAATTTATTGTCTTTTTTAACAGATTATCTGCACTCGGAAATTTAGAATTCGAGGGTATTTCATATATTTCAGAAGTAATGTAAAAATACAAAATATGCCTTAAACTGGAATAAAATACCTTCATAAAATGTAGAAATATACAGCTTTGTTTTAAATAGTTTCATATCACAAATTGTATTGACGCTTGTTTATATATATATATATATATATATATATATATATATATATATATATATATATATATATATATATATATATATATATATATATATTAGTTATTTGCTGTGTTGTCGGCTATGTGTGTGTTGTTTATGAGATTTCGTAATTCCAAAAAACAATTTTTCAATTTTCTCACTTTTCATACCATGTAATACATAATCTTAAAGCGAACGAACTGAACATCACACTGGTAAATAAGCAGTTTCACAGTGATGAAAAATGTATTTAGCTCAAGTACTACTAGCTAATAGGTCTAAAACTTTCTTGTCTCCATGTACTTACAAAGTATATACTAAAAAACAAAGGTTGTACAAAGCCAAATTTTATCTTAACTCGTTTGTAGATTGAAATCTTTCGCCCACTTTTATCCAAATTAAAAGACATGCTCTTTACATAAATAGATATACATAGGTGCTTTTTATAAGTTAAACTAAAAGAAAGAAGCAGAAGGATACTCAATAATTGTATGTGACCTTGAAAATAATATGTGACATTTATCTACATATTGCTCTATACACGTTTTTTATCACAATTTTAATCTGTATTGTGCATGTAAGATACACACACTGAAAAACTAAAGTCTTTTTGCCCAAAATTAAAACATTTTCTAAATGACATTGCCACACCAAGTATGTTGGTTACTACTGAGACCATAAGAAATATTCGGCCGCTATACAATTTGCTCCCATTGTTGATGACGAGTAATTCCAGTTAACCTCTCGTTAACTGGAATTACTCGTCGTGGATCGTGTGATGGTATTAAAATCATCCACCTTAGAGCACAGAATCCTCGTTCATTACTAATGGACAAATATGTTTGTAAATGTATGAATAAATCAAAACTTTAAATCCCAAGTAATATTTTAACAGTACCATACTATAACAAACAATAATTCTTGCGTAAATTGCTGTCTGAACTAAATTAGGATATAATTGTGCTGTACGAATAAAAAAACAAATTATTTTTAATCCGAATATATTTTACACCGTTAAAAAATCAAGCTGCTACCAAAGTCTACCGTAAAATTATGATAATCTTACGTTAACATTACGACTTATATCAATTATAAAATTAGATTTTTACGCGGAATGATCGAGCGTTTACCCCTAATCTGAGTACTTGTCTATAGAACCACTTGCCTCTATCGCGTGTCCAAAATTTATCTACTCATGTCAGCTAACAAGTAACCGGACTTACTTATAAGCTGTATACATATGTTACCACTAATGTGAGGGTGACAATATACGTAACTAAATTGAAGTTAAATGTAAAGTGAGAATCCGATGGCATTAAATATTAAAGCATTATATTTTATGAAACAATTTAGTTCATATTGTATATAAACGTTGGATCGATTTAAATATATAATTTATAACAAGTAAGTTCGTTATTATATATTATTTACAGCCTTTAGAAATGGGTTAAGATGTCTTATTTTGAAACCCAGAATTCTGTATTCAAATTTCAATCTAAATAAAACTTCTTACATTTGCTTAACAAAGAAATATAAGTTTTCAAGACTATCAAATTGCATCATATTTTGTCACACTTGTTAAAGGAATTCAAATAGGAAAGAGGAGACTGTCGAATTACTCTATTGAATACTATATATCTATATATACACCTGAAATGGAATCTAGAAGGTAAAATTCAATAGGTATAAAATATCCTTATATATAATACACACTCGTATGTAATCACTGAGAAGGGAACTTGTATCCCCTATAGATTTTAACGTGGGATGAAAGTTTGCCTGGATATTTGTCATTTGCTTTGATTCGTTGTTAACTTATAACTTTATAAATGAAGAGTCCAGAAGTAAAACTAGTGAAAATTGTAGTGCTATTTGAATTAAATCATTTATGAAGTACCTGTATTAGAAACGTTTTAAACGCGCGATTCAAATTAAGTTGATCAATTGCTAACAATATTTATTAAAATACGAAATGCGTAGAATAAACACTATTTTGTAATTAACAATTTAATCCCTCAGATTCAGCCGAATTAAAAAACCGATTTATATTTATGGAATTTGTAATTCCGGTTTCACAATGCCTATTAATTGTTATCTTAATGTATTTTATGTGTCTGTTTGTCTTCTATGTTTTACATAATTATTTCAATGTTTCTGATGACGTGAAACCTTCCCTTGGTTGAGATTTTCATTATAAGATTTTATTTAATGGAATATTTTTTTTATAAAAACAACTATAAAAATTAAATGTTCCTTAACTAAATAAATAGTGATCATTAATAACAAATATACATTTAATAAAATGACTTAATCATAGTGTAACTAAGAGATTTCCACATCACGAAAACGAAGTATCTCATTTGAAAATAATTATATATGAATATTATACAGGCATTTTCTGCTATGATGAGTGGTCAAAATTAGATGTACGATGTTTAAGATCTACCTTTATTGCTGTGGATATAAATCTGTTACAAAATTTTGACGTTTCTAAACTTCATAAAACAAATTTCCAGAAGTTTTTCAGTTCTGAAAAACTTCTGGAAATTTTTGATAATTAATATTTTATACAAATATCAAACGTTTGACAATTTTATATCTCTAATTCCTCTTTGAAATTGTCCTTTAAATGCATTATAGTTTAATTGCAGCTTAACTTATAAATATATGGATTGTTAAAAGAACAGAGAATAGATCAGTTAACAAATCTTCTACAATATTATATAATAAATACAACCTCATATAATATTATAGTGACATAGTGTAACGAATATGGATATAAAATACTTATAGGGGCACGACATATGTATTATAATATTTTTTATGTCTATGTGTAGATACTTCATAATGTAAATATTCACTTACTAATAGTACTGAATATACTTTGAAAAGAAAGGAATATAGATAATGTGTGCAAAGCAAAAAAAGAGAGAACGAGGACAGGTTTATAAAATTTCAAATTAATTAATATTTACAACTTTTTAAAAAATCTATTATATATAATATCTCCAAGCTCACTAAGCAAACAGTTGTACCAATTTTCTCGAGAATGTGCAATTAGAATAAATATTTAGTCCTTGGAAGAAAACTTCAAATAAATAGAGAAGTTATGAACATAGTCCTTAAATAATATTTGCCTCTGTATTTTTATTATAAAAAATTATTAACATTTTACCCAACACCTTGTTATTTTTTATTTATTGTAATATTTTCCTTACTACGATAAGGTGTGCAACGTAAGAACAAACAAAATTTCTATTTTCATTCAAATATTGTTCCTGCTGGATATTTAAACAAAACATTACAAGCTAACTTTTATACGCGCGTACAAGATACCTTCTACGAATGTGAAAATATTTAAAATGCAGTAAGCTAACCCGCGTATCATATTACTAAAGTTGTAACAAATTGCGATATCAACCCACGAGGGGTTCTCTCGCGCAGCAGGGGGGGCACGCGTTGTGTTTGCAAATATACACCCGGTAGGACCCCGTGGCTCACCCGATACTCACAATGGAGGTTACGAGCTGTGATATTACAATGGTGACCAGCGTGACGCCGCCAAAGCACGACGAGCCGTCGACGCAACAACTCCAATTCACACGTGAAATAGGAAATGTAAGTATGAGAATTTGGTGTACGCAGTACCATGTTTTGCGAACGATATATTATTAGTCATAAACGCTTGCAGTTTCCCGCTGCCATTTTTATCACAACATCTACATATAGGTAGTGTAGGCAGTATTATAATTAATTATTTAATAAAGTTTTTACCGGTTCGCTGCCGTTCACAAGCAAAACGCCTTATATGTTAATTGTGATATTAAGGCGCACGTTACTTTAAACTTTTGGTCATACTTTGTTGTTTCACACTCAAAAAATACACAGAAAAGAGTCGATGAACTCAAAGTTTCAAGGTAATGACGTTCATGATTGTTAATACACATCATATCACTAATGAATGTATAAACCGCGCAGTGTTTGCCGGTATGGAACGTTTAAAGTTAGTGACTTAGTTAATATGCAGAAAAATATTAATCTTAAAAATATCAATATTTTTGAAATATCTAATTTTGATTTAGCAAATACCGATTATCCTTGTTTACCACATATATGCGGCCATAAGAGGCAATTTCTTTTTAAATTCTAAAATACATCAATCGAACATAAAATGAAAACAAAGCCACATAACATCACAAGACAAATCCCATTACTTGCAACAATAAATAAATTACGATTGGGTGAAACAAAAAAACCATTCAACATTTTATTATTTAATTATTTTTACAAAGATATCCTAATTTCAAGTTGCCAAAGTACCGTCAGCCATTACATTAGATTATTGCTGGGGTGGAGACCAAGAGACTGGATAGGTGTAGACGGAGGTCGAGTTAGGTTTTGCTTAGGTCTCTAAGTCCAGACTGCCGTGGGCTGATGATGGTAATCACTTATAACTTAGTAGTAGTCAAAATATTTAAACATACAAAGGATATCTACACAATATACCTATACAAATTAAGTAATATCAAAAAATATATTTAGTACTCTTGTAGTACAAAGACCACAATTACTTTAACATCCTTTCTAGAACACAAAAGCAACAATAATATGAAACAAGAAGGAACAATGCAATCAAATAATAACAGCCACATGCGTTCGGTGCCACTACAACATTACGCTTACGCACGTACTTAAAACAACCGATTTTAATAAAAACGATAAAAGCCACTCATTTCGCTTGTTTACATATAAATACGTAGTCAAAAGCTTTGTACCCTATGAAAAAACTTGGACCAACTGCTACAGACTTTATGATAAAAAACTAAACGTTACAAAAAATAAGGGATTATCAACTCTTCCAAAAGGAAATAAGGGCGACAATATCGTAATCCTGAAATAATAGAGTGATGAAAGCGCCGCACGGTACGATGGACGTGGCAACGTTCCACAAACGGCTGGCCATTTAGATTTTGTGAAGCGGCAAATCATATTATTTCATTGTTTACAATTATTATAAATTTACTTAAATAGTTACTATTATCAGAAGAAAAGTTTTAATTGAGAAACATTGTATAATGTTTAAAAATGAAATGTATTGTATCACCTACAGTACGTATATTTGTGTCCGTAATTGGCTCTGACTATAATATAGCAATTATTCATGGTCGTTTTCACCTAAGTTACTGCCTATTCGCAACATCGTTCACATCTTTGTCTTAACTGAGTGATACTTGTAAAAGATTTTATCTAGTAGAATATTCGGATGCCACTACGAATAATAATAAGCCATGGAAATTTGGTTAGGGAAAAAAATATAATTGTGTAAACCACAGACCGCAACTGCGGGGAGCAACAAAATAGAGCCGTCAATTGCACAATGGATCCAACCACACAATATTATTGTCACTATTCATTTGTCAACAAATCCCAGTGTTTGGTTTTCACATATTTATACCCCGTATTACAAAGGCATAAGAGTTTGACTTTTGTGAGAGAAAAAAGTTTAGCTTCCGCTATTCACATCTGCGGCAACAATAGTCCAAATATATAGGTCAAATGTTTTATAAACACAAGCATTGTGTTATGTACCGGAACTTTATAGTTTTTGATTTTGTTTCCTCTACTATATTAAAATAATATTTAATAGTTTTTAAGCAAATCGATGATACTAACAGTGAAAGTATAATGGTAAATATATAAATAAAATAAATAATACTCAAAACTTTTTCTTTCAATCAATATTATTCAAGATCCAAACTGAAGAAATTAACTTTTCTATGAAATGACATAATTGAATAGTAGACCTTTACAATTTCGTTGGAAGTAGGTACTCGCATGTATATCAGTCCCGTGAGATACAGGCTAGGTATAGGGACGACCACGATAAAAGCTAACTCTCAAAACATAGTACACTACTGAAATAATAGAGAACGTACCACAACAGCAAGGGTGCGCTTCTAGGGATCTAGATCCCCAACGGGTGAATTTGAGATAAGTACATAGGTTGGAATCGCTATCGGCTATACGAAATGGATCTGTCAGTAAGAACAAATAAAAAAAAGTGCAGTACTAAAATACTATGAAAAAAAATATATCTTCGTGTACCTATATATCATCATAAAATCTCATATGGCTTAAAAAACCACTGGTTGCAATAGTTTTCAGGATCAATTGCTTTTACAAGCACAAAATCCACGGCCTGACTAGAGCAGATGTTGCTTAACCTCGGTTTTCGTTACTGAACACACAAAGCTACTTGACCAACGAGCACCCACTCTGAATAAATAAATGAGATTGTCAGATACAAATGTTCACGTGCGACATGAACGCACATAGATGTAAACAATGATATAACGAATAATCCAATGTTGTACAGTACGGTTGTACGTGTCATCAGTTCAAGAGTTTATCGCTAAAAATGACTAACTCAGAAAATGATATTCCTTACTGTTATATATACCTAATTTAAGTCGGTAAATCAAATGGATGTGGCATTGAGGAAAATTATTTTTGTAATTTGTTAACTGTAATAATTTTCTTTTCATGTTAATTTATGCTCAAAACAGCACTGATATCTGATATTCGGGTGTCAAAGATAGCTCAAACACACATGAACACTTGTATAATGAATATTATTATTTTTCGAATTCCGCTTCAGATCTTACCTTAAAGGTGAAGTAAGGTACTGCCAGCATTCAGACCAAACGGCTGAGGTTTAGAATGATAGTGACAAAACCAGCAGACGATTCGGGCTGTTTCAAACGCCACCGCCTCCTGCATTCCAGCCAAAGCACACAGCAGCTGGCAATATTTCAGTGGAAATTACACTACACATGTCACAGTTACCTCGTGTGCCAGATTCAAATATTTGTTCTCTTGTATGTTTCATCTTTCACGGGGTTTTCATCATACGGGATCGTATGTCTACCAAATATGACTTTGAAATTGCATCGCGCAGACAACCCCTTTCATTTCACCGAAAAGGTCACCTAAGCGCAGCCAGTGCACAGAGGTATGTAAATCTACGTGAGCTTCGTAAAGAGCCTTATTAAACCATCCATGCAGCTCGTTGCCTTTCTCTATGGTCACCCGTTCAGCTACATAATAACACCGGCTCTTCTAATATCGCCTGCCAATCCTGGTTGGCTAAGGATTAAAGGATTAAACCATTGCCGCAAGCTATAATGTCTTTGTGCATGTCATCATTAGAATTCAAAATTAAATATTTATGAAGACTGCAGACCTCTCGATTGTGCATGGTCTTAGCTCTAAGCATACCTCGACCACAACGCCTACAGGAGACGACCTCGGCTTGTGCACTTGATGAAGAACCATAGTCTTTCGAATTGTTCTATCCAAAGCTTCTAATTCGATCTTAGACCATCTAAAAATACTAAAAGGGAAGACGGGCATGACCAACCCGTTAAATGCTCGTACCTTGTTGGGGCCAAACGAATAGCTTTGCAGCACTTTTGACAGACGTCCAAAAGAAATATCGCAAACGGATTGTTTTTATTATATAGTTTATTGTTAATTATTATTATTACATAGTTGGTTGTACTGAATCAATAACTTATATATATTATTAAAGGTTGTATTTTTGGTTAACTTTATTAGTCATACGTTATATCACAACTCTTTTAACTATGATTCTAGGTATCACTATTCCTATGCAGAACATACGATCACTGATGAATCCGGCTTGTGTTTGAACATTGCACATGATAAGTTTTGCGGCTCAGAGTTTACACTCTGCATACATCAATAATAAGTTAAAGAGCCATACTGAAAATTCTGTATAAGTTTTATCCAAAAAAGTTAACCTTCTCTTTTGAATATATTCTTTTCAATAAAAAAAATAGAAATAATGAGGTGAGAGAGTAAGAGATTTCAATTCTCAACTGATTAAAAAACTTATATTTACTCATATTCGTATAGTGGGTAAATAATTAATATATAATATGCTATATATCATAATGCACATATTTAACAAATTATATCCTATCGATAAAATGTTGTACCGCACTCCAAAAATTATTAGAAAATGTCATTTATGGATACGCTTATTTAATTAGGTCTAAATTAACCGTTACAATAATTAATTATATAATCCATGAAAATGGATCCGCTTGTTTATTTCAGAACAATCATTAACCGACACCTTTTAAATAGTGAGCGTCGAGATAATATACAAATTCTTTGGTCCATATCAAAGCGCACTAGGCCCGCCTGACCCGGACGCGATATCGATAGCTCCGACTGTTCGACGCATGACAACGCTGTTTGTTTATAGTTAGACTCGTGCGCGGTTCCGGGCCAATACCACAAGTTTGGATTACGCACAAGTGCTTTTGTACTCTAGGAATACAATAGCTCTATAATATAATTCTTTTATGAATTGTTATCAAAATATGATAAAAAAATATAATCATGTATGATAATATTTCACAATATCTTTCTCAAAATTATTTCATTATCAACAGCTTGCAGCAGTTCTTCGCTGCAGACAAGGCTTTTTAAGACAAGCTCTCCTAGCTCGCTATGCGCGCGCAGTTTATGCCAGATGCCAGTACAGGCCATTTAGCCGGTCGCGTCCCTCTAACAATCTTCTACTCCGTTCTCCGCCAAACATGATAAGTCCATTGGCACGTTATTTTGAAGTGCCAATGGGCTAGTCACGTGGTGCTACTGCGAAAGGCTATGTCGGTGAGTATTGTTTTCCAGCGTATCATATCCACTTAAAAAAGTTCAACGTCTACGCCATCGCCGTAGGTCTGACCGACATTGAGCTTGTAAAGCAGACTGTCAGTTTTTACTTTTCAGGAATACAGTGAAATTAGTTGCGGCTCCCTAATTGCGTTTTCTGACTCATTCTGATCGTTCTTTATAAAAAAAATGGAAAATAGTATAATATAAGTATCAAAAACACCCAATTATAGAACATATAATCAGTGTATGTTTCCTCATTTAGTATAAAATATGCACAACTTTTGTGATAAGAGCGGCGGCGGCTTTCTTTTATAATGTGTGAAATGTTTGACAAAAACATTTATGACTAAGAGAAGTAATTTTAATTGTTTCCAATAAACCTGATAACTTTTTCTATGCTCTAAATAAATTACAGCCAATAGGATTAGATTTTCTTTTTCTATTTAGATTAAGATGAGAAGATATCGTGACTTCTAGTTAGTATCCCAAAACAACCTCGTATCCTCTACGAGCATTCAACTTGTTCTCCGTATTATAACTTGCTACCAGCAATTAACTTTCGCACGCACACTCACTTAAATTATTAACCAAGATTACCGAACGTTAACATCACCGTTAAACCCATGATTGTTGAAGCCACTATCGCAATAATATACATACATATATATCCTCAGAACAAAATTATTGTAAACAAGGAAAATTGATGTCCAATATAAGGGAATCCTCTTGGAATAAGCATAAGCATTGAGTGCTAGCAAGCAATAAGCGTAAGCATAATATATATATATATATATATATATATATATATATATATATATATATATATATATATATATATATATATATATATATATATATATATATATAATATATATATATATATATATATATATATATATATATATATATATATATATATATATATATATATATATATATATATATATATATTCTCTATAAAACAATATATGAAATATAATAACTATTATTTATTACCTCATAACTAATAGTAAAACATCATATACGTAAATGAGTAGATCATTAAATAATAATATGATACATATATAGATACTAATATAGTATAATTCTTAGCAAGAATCATACCTATAACCATATCTATAAAATATAAATAAGCTATAGTTTTAAAAATAAAAACAAAATAATTGCAGTTCCTTTTATGTGATTTGACCGCGGTTTGACTTACCTACCTCCCGACCGCTGGTTTATAATATTAAATTTATTACGAACCGTTTCAAATTTAAGTCATGAGACAATTCACCTGGTCTACATAGCGGAATCAGATTAATTTGGGCAACCAGCAATCGCCACAGCAGCGTTCAGTGAGAACGCGGAGACAATACATGGGCTCTCTCACATATGATAGTGATCATCGCTTATGAATGAAGTTGTTGTACCGAACGGAGCGATCGCCCACTTGATAACGTCTACGTAGTAAGTATATTCAAATCAATATAGAAAAACACAGTCAACACGTTTGACTGTGTTATCATAACATTTAAAAATAACAAGACATGACATTTCGATCTTTTTGTCTTGTCTATTGTCTTATTTATACTTTTTGATTCTGTTTGCTTAGTAGACACTTCAGTAAATGTTTCTTTTTATGAAAATGTTTCACATTTAATAATACTTAATTATTATTATAATGTAGTACATATTGAAAAATAACAGTTATATGTATTATTTCAGTTGAATTATCAATTTAATAGAAACAGTCTATAAATAAAATCCACTGTTAGGCGCAGGCGTCTCCTTATTTTTATGAAAAGGTATAGTAAACATTCCAACATGTTATCATCTATTTCAAACTATAACTTTTGGGCACTTTTGGCGCTTAAAACGTTGTCCGATCTCAATTTTGGTAAATGACAACTATCTTCGTTTATCAGAAGATCGGACACTAAACTAAAACAGACCAGGTAAGTATTTAAAAGTGTCATGTCAAATACCTTTTAGATAGAACGGCAGAGAAAAAAATTTGCGTTCCAGTAAGATATTTTTTTTGTCATAATTTGAAATTTTTTAACTGTTATTTGTTTAGTTTGAGACAAAGTATTTAAAATTTATACACTTACATTGACGATGTAGAAAATGTTATATAATTTTAATGTAGTCATAAATGTGTAATAAAATGGAGTAGGCGAGCTATAAATATTAAAGTACTCTTTTATGATTGGATATCAATTTATTACTATATATAGTTCATACACCTTTAAGCAAATAACCAAAGTAAAAATCTTTATATCTGTAATGCAAATTATAATTTGAATACTAAAGCTATTTGCTGGTTATTTTTTATAATATCGTACTGGTACACTTGTTGTTTTTTATGTTGTGCTTTTATTTTTAATAAGCCTTTTAAAATTAAAGATTTTCATGGTCATTCGTTCGTCGTTAGAAATGAGATTTGGAGTGAGAAACTAAACACCGTTGCGATTAAACACGGAGGCAGTGGAGCGAATCCAAAATTTCACACACCTCCGAAGTGTAGTGTCAGACACTGTAGGAAATGAAGAGAACATCACTTCTAGAATCGCCAAAGCGAGAGTGACCTTCGCACAGCTTAGACCCGTATGACAGTTAAGGAAACTGACATGGAGAGTTAAGCTCAAGATATTCCGGTCCAACGTTACATCCGTCCTTTACGGTTGTGAAATGTGGAAGATAACCAAGAAAATCACGCGCGATATTCAAGTGGTCGTAAACCGATGCCTCTGTAGCATTCTCGGCATTTACTGGACTGAGAAAATAAGTACCGAAGACCTGTTGAGACGCTGCAACGAAATCGCCATCACCTTGAAGATCAAACGTCGCAAGTGAAACTGGATCGGCCACATTCCACCGGGAGCTCAATAACATCCCTAAGCAAGCCTCAGATTGGAACCTCCAGGGCAATAAGAAGCGTGGCCGCCGTGGCAAACATGGTGACTTACGGTAATAGCAGAAGCGGGTAACATCGGAATGACCCAGAGCGAAATAAAGCGCATAGCTTAAGATAGAACGCGATGGCAAAGCACTGTGGATGCTCTTTGCCCCACATGGGGAATATAGCAACATAAGTCAAATAAGTAAGTCATTGTCATTCATAGATTTCACTAAAGATCTCAACAAGCTAAAAGCTATTTTTCGCTAGGTTGTCTTAATACTTTTTGATAAGAATTAGAATAGACAATAGAAGTTGAAGATCGGTGTTGGTGGTGCATTGTGAGGAAGACCTGTGCCCGGCGGTAAACTTCTTCAGGCTGTTTTTTTACTCTATTCTCTCAATGGAATAGGTATCAGGAATCAGGTTTTTTTTTCTCTTACACTAGTTGAAAAAAGTAGCGAGGGTAGGGCTAACTATTTCACACCTTTCATACTGCTACCCGTAGCCTGTCACAAATTATATCTAGGATTGACTTTATGATTATATATAAAAATGTAGTGCAGGTGCTACATATCTGTTACTTGCAATGTTTCCCTAATAACCTTAAACTTAAAAAAACACTTGCGTGATTCGCGAGAATTTAATCACATTAATCTGTCAGACTTTGTGCAAGAGCACAGTCCGTGACGTCACGCGATATTCCGACGGGAAATTAAAATTTGTTCAAAACAATTGTTTTCACATTGCCAAACAAAACAACACCTTGTACAAAACGACGTAAAATGCTCTGTAAGAATTTCTATGCAAAATCCGTTGTCTACTTTAATGTTACGGTCTGATAGATAAGCTGATCTCGGATTTTAAACTGAAGTTGTAATGTGAAACAGATAATCTCTTAACATTTATCATCGTCGAATTTATTTATATTACCGTTACGCAAAATTTTGAAGGGATTTAATTTTAAATGCACATATCCTGTAAATATGCCCTTTACTCAATATTTAGGTATGGAACTCGATTAACAATATAATACGCTATTTTTCTCTAAAGGTGTTCAAATCGAGCGAATCAGTTATAAAAACGATACACTACTTTTTTATCAAAGTCAATGTTGCTATTTTAATACATAACCATAACGTTATAACAAGGTAAAAAAATATTTGACAAAATGGAATTTTGACAAACGGCAAATGAAAATACCCTAATTTTTAGACGTGTATACAATACTCTTACTTACTAATATGTAATCACATCACATTAAATTATTTATTCTAAACTAGAAACAGCGCAGGGGAAGGCGCGCCACACTTTGTTCTAGTAATATTGGCGCATTGGTCAAAATATAAAATAGCTTTATGATATTTCTGTTATTATTATTATTATTATTAGGATATTTTTCATTATTATTAAGATTTTTAAATATACCTGAGGATCACTTCAAAAATAAAAAATTACATAATTTGCCTTCTTATTATTAAATTTTACATAAGTCATATAATTATTGATTTTAAAATTTACCCTTAACCGGCGGGCTTGCATGAGGAGAATAATGAGTGTGGAGGAAGCAAGGGAAGTATGCAGAGATAGTAGCAGACCCCTCTGCCTACCCCTATGGGTGACAGGCGTGACGATATGTATGTATGTATGTATTTTAAAATTTCCTTCTAATTTTATTTCAATAATATTTTCAATAGCATTCTTTATAGATTCAGATTTCTTTTGCAAAACAATACGGTACTCGTAAAAGAATTTTTTTTTTGTTATTATTGTTTGAACATACATAAAAACAAGAGGCGTTTAAATAACTTTTTTCCTTGAAAACTATAACATACTAAATTTAAAAAATAAATTATATTTGACCGTTCGAAAATCAATTGTTTTTATATTCAGCTTTTAAAACGAAGATGGAAGACTGCACTGTCAATGCTGTGTTTGGAGGAGATACGGCTAAGGAACTCTCCGTTTTTGTTCCCTTCCGTTTTGTTTTTTGCATTAACCGCTTTCGTAGTAGAAAATTCTACTTGAAGAATGAAACACGAAGACCATGAATTAAAGATGATGGTAAAAACCGATCCGTTACAAACTACCAAAGAATTAACGACATAGTAACGTTAGCATACCCTCAATTTGCGGCAAATCGGTAACATTAAAAAACATAAAAAATAAATGCCACAAGATTACACAAAATTGACCGATCTGCAGAAAGCAGCGCGCGTTGAAGACTGCCTTACATTGTTAAACCTGGATTTTAGACCGAATTATAACATGTGATGAAAAGTGATTTTTTTACGATAATTGGTAGCGCATAACGCAATGACTAAACCAAGGTCAAACGCCACAAAAATATTTTAAAACCAAGTTTAGGACATTGTTGTGGCATACCCATAGAGAGGTTGATGGTAACTGTTTAGTGGTAATAGAGTAATTCACTACAACTTCCTCAGAACTGATCAAGCTATAAGATGCAGATCTACGAACAAACTTACAGCACCACAACTCCGACTCGTCAACCGATCTTCTTCATTATAACGGAAAACTTCACACTGTTCGAGAAACAATTTTAACATAACAAGAGATGTAGATAGCTGGTGATCTTCTCACTTATTTGACACACCGATGGGCAGAAGCGGTGGAGAGCAAAGGGGAAGCCTTAGCAGTAAGCCTGGATATAGCGAAGGCCTTCGATCGGGTGTGGCACAAGGCTCTTCTAGCTAAACTTCCGTGCTATGGGTTGCCCAATAAATTATGCAAATGGATCACCAGCTTTCTGACGGATTGGAGCATAAAAGTCGTTTTAGACGGTTTTTGCTCGGACTCGAAGCCCGTGAATGCTGGTGTTCCGCAAGGCTGTGTGCTTTCACCTACTTTGTTTCTTCTGCGTATCAACGATATGTTACAAATTAGTAGCATGCGCTGTTATGCAGATGACTCCACAGGTGATGCCTTATTCTCCGGCCGTGCTAACATTTCTCGGGCACATGCCGATGAGTGTCGGAACAAACTTGTGTCTGAAGTACAGACCTCATTAGACCAGGTCTCGAATTGGGGTCAGCGTAATCTAATCGAATTCAACCCCAATAAGACACAAGTTTGCACGTTTTCTACCAAAAAAATTCCCTTTGTCGTAGCTCCTCGCTTTGGAGACACTCCCCTCAATCTTAAGCCATATATCGGAATTCTTGGAGTTGACATATCGCATGATGTCCAGTTCCGCGGCCATCTGGAAGAAAAGGCCAAGCTGGCCTCGAAAAAGCTGGGTGTGCTCAGTAGAGCGAGACAATATTTCACATCTGGCCATTGCCTCCAACTATACAAGGCACAAGTCAGGCCACACATGGAATACTGTTCTCACCTCTGGCCCGGGGCTCCCCAGTATCAACTTCTTCCTTTTGATCGCATTCAAAGTCGTGCGATCCGAATCGTCGATGACCAAGATCTCACCGATCGGCTTGATTCTCTAGCGCTGCGGAGAGATGTCTCATCTATCAGCATTTTTTACCGCCTTTATCATGGGGAGTGCTCCGAGGAATTGTTTGGAATAATTCCCGCCGCCGAATTCCACAACCGCACAACTCGCCGTAAAGAAAAATTTCATCCCCACCACCTGGATGAGTGGCGATCTACTACGGTGCGTTTCGCTCGTAACTTCTTTCCACGCACCACCAGTTTGTGGAATCAGTTACCCTCGGCGGTCTTTCCGAACCGTTACGACATTGGAACCTTCAAAAAACAAGCCTATACATACCTAAAAGGCCGACAACGCTTCCGCGACTCCTGCGGTGTCGCGGTTGCCCGTGGGCGGCATTGATTGCTTTCCATCAGGCGACACGCTTGCTCGTTTGCCCTCCTATCCCATAAAAAAAAAAAAGATAAAAGCCAACCATCGTTCTCCATACTAGCCGTACGTCGCCCCAACTGATTACCATTTCTTTTAATTGATATAATTTTTGGGATATATATTAGGATTTTATTACATATAAGGATTGAGATAATTTTTTGCATCGAAGAGATTTTTCTTGCACAAACCGTGGGAAAGCAGTTTGCACTAATAAAACTTGGCGTACACACATTTTGTACACTCCAGGTCCCTAGAGTTCTATCGCAAAGGCTTAAGTAATCTTCCAATTACATGGCAGAAATGTCTAAATGGCAATTTCCTACTTTAACCCCTAATATAAATAAATATAATACAATATCGGCACAGCTTACAATTAACTTCGGAGGGGGGGAGGGGGGAACACACTATCATCGTCATCATCGTTGCAATTTATAACATTGTCCCAACATTCACACTATATTTCAAAGTATTATAGCTCTATGTAGTATCTAGTATCATAAATAATCTGAATAACACCACATAAAAATGAAATGTGGCATGAGACAATGAGTTGTGGTTTCGTTTTTTTTTTATTCATAAATTGAAAATTCAAAATAGTAAAACTTACGATGAGCTTCATATAACATTGTATTAAATTAAACAGTTCTGTTGCAATGCGACTCACAACTGCCACGCAACACCCCGTTCCCATGCTCAAAGATGAAATTCCATCAAATATTATAATTTTTGTATGTAAAGAAACTCAAGAATCGAGATGGCAGATAAAGCGCCACGGGAGTAGGCAATAAAAGATACCGTGTAGATAGTAATTAACCTTTATCTACAAACATATAAGTTAACATCGGTTAATAACTAATCCCTGCATACGAGACCACTCTTCAGAAAAGACTTTCCGCTTTTATATCCAATTGCTACATAAGCTTTGAAATATCAAAACCTGATATTTTTGTCAACAAAAAAAAAACACTTAAACAATTTATATTTTTTTAATAATATTTTAATATATGCAGACATTAATACAGAATTCCGTTTAAAATAAAATACAATTCGTCTTATGTAAAGGTCCAATGGCACAATTAGTTTTAAATTTGGAATTCCTCTACAACTGCTGAGCGGAGAAGCGCGGGTTCACCCGCGTTAAGTTCATCAATCTTGCGGGTTATTTAGTCATGATGTCGCAGTGAATGGGTGAACGACGTGCGTTCGCAATCGAAGCGTATTTCAAGGCTAATGATTCGTGTGCAGTTGTATGTCGAAGATTTTCACGTTAAAAATATTCAACTCGGGTTCCGGGCAACAAGTTCACCAGAAAACAAGCCACGGCCGAGGCCCTACGACGTCAAGAACAAATGAAAACATTGATCTCGTCGCCAACAGTTTGCACGATAATCCGCGTCAGTCGGCCCGCAAGAAAGCGGCTGCCCTACAATTTCTAAAAGTTTTATTTTTATTTTCGTAAAAATTTCTGCAAGACAATGTTAGAGCAATTTTGTACGGTAGACATTATTTTTTGGATTCATGAAGCCCATTTTCAGTTAAATGGAAGAATCAATAAACAGAATTACCGAATTGCAATTGATTGCTTTAAGGACAGAATCTACATTTGTAAAATCAGAAGCCACTTCACAGTTTCAAAGTGACAAGGCGATATGCATTGTCAAATAGTGGACCGTATATTTTTGAAAATCATCAAGGGCAAGCCATTACTGTGAACGGTGTCTCTTATCAGTGCATGCTTACTGATTATTTTCTGCCAATATTGAGCGAACATCCTGCCTTCACTTTACTCACATGAGTTCAACAAGATTACCTATAGACTTCTCTAGGGGTACCTCAAAAGTTAAGTCTATGAAACCAACCCGACGACCATCACAGCACTAAAAGAAAATATCATCTGCGAGGTTAACGGCATCCCAATATCCCTACTTCAGCGAGTGCCCAGAATACTGTGGCTAGATTCCAAGAGTGTGCTGGACATAGTGGTCAACGTTTAGACGAAATAATATTTAAAAAATAAAGCCGGCACTTCTCTTCTTCATAAAATTTATTGAATTTTATTTATATCTTTGTTATTTTGTATGTTTTTATTATTTATGCTTGAAAACTTAAATCGACACTAAACACCTGTAGGTATCTGAAAGGCATGCAAAACCGACGTCCTCTTCTTCCACAGGTCTGACAAGAGAAATTTGCGGTTATTGGTGCAAAACAACCTTAACGTTAACTATATGAATATGAATTCATATAGTTAACGTTAAGGTTGTTTTGCACCTGTTTCAATAAAAGCGATTTGCTTTGAATGATCTCTGTCACTTATAATTTCTACTAACAAATAAATATTTGTATAAGTGCCTTCTTATACTTAGATTCCCGTGTAAATGTATTGTAAAATGCTCATTTTTATGTCCTTAGTGTAATTTAAACCAAAATCGAAATTAAATGTTATCATGTGAGTATAAAGTATGTACATATGTCGAAGTTTAAATATAATTTAATGAGACTTTTGACTACATGAGGTAATTTTTATATAATTAAAGAAACCAGTTTTCAAGATATCGACGGCCGTTGATTGTAAAAATAAACTTGATATAATATCCAAAGCATGACAGAAATAGTCTAACTAAGCTATTATAATAAGCCGAACGTTGCGGTTCTGTCAAATTCACTTTTTTCAGATAAATTATAGAGCAAGGAAAACCCCAACTATTGTTAACTTTCCTGATGAATAAAATTTTATTTATGAATTTTTAAATTATTATATAAAATAATCAAAAATGTAAAGTGGAATAATATACATATACGTTTCAAACCTAAGCGATTTTTTTAAATAGTACAAATATTTTTTAAGTTGTATATTATTTACCATATATTCCAATTATAATCCATTGAAAAAGAACTACGAAAAATATAAAATTTACTTGTTTGGTAGATATTATATAATATATTGAATAGTTGGGGGCTATAGACGTAAGTTATACGCATAAGAAAATACAGACATCGATATATTTATATGTATATCAAAGACCACTTCTTATCTCGACATACCTGTTATCAAACAAGCAATCATTATTACATGCCACATTTAACTTACTTTATCTTAATAGGAATAATTAAAATATGACACGATAAGAAAAAGTTCAAGAATTTAATATGGTTTGATCATTTCTATAGAAATTATAACACGGGTAAGACGCTTACTATTTTAGTTTTTCGCATAAAACAAAGTTTATTACATATTGTCAAATTAAACTTTTGGCTGGTTTCATAAGTCTTATATACCAACGCAGTATACTAAAAATTAGAAACAATTGGGAATCTTATTGGATTCAGGTGACATCGCTGCATAGTAGATTACCGTAGTCGAATACGGAACCAATCAAAAGCACCGATGCTTCGGCTCCGAGATGCCATAAACCCACTCTAATATACGCGTATTCATTGCGTTGAAGACTTTTATGAGCAATTTAACAAGTGTCTCGTAGCCAGGGCCGGATTTGATTTATGTCCACATAACCTACGTTTACGAGGTACGTTTATTGTTTCTTGCATTTCACCCGGTCTGGGAGCTGATAATGTTATTTGAGATGTAAAGGACGCCGAGATAAAGCAGGCCGATGGCCTACAAGCGGTCTCTATTCTGTGATTGAATAAATTATGAAGCCACGTCTTGAGTCGCATAATATTTAGTTTAATTTTTCAATGTAGGTGAAATACAGTCAATACAGCTAACTTTGACACAAGTATATACGTTGTAGAGACATTGTTTCGTTTTTATGATAAAATAGTTACATCTGTGATTATTAGTATTGTCAGATAATGATAGTATGATTGTTTACATAACAAATAACAATTACATGTGAAATCCCTTTATGGATAAAAATGACACAATAATGACAACGGTATAAAATAAAAAAGTTTACACAGTAGAATTCCCTGTCTTATAAAAAACGTGTCAAAAAAACATAGCGTATATGGTTTTAACATACTAAAATTTAAAAAATCTTACCACTGCATTAAGGAACAATTGTAAGTAACATATATTTTATTTAAAAAATATAATTTTTTTTCTTACTGTTAAGGCATTAACGGTTGCGTGCTGTAACTGTATAACTTAGTAATTTGAAACGCGTGACGTTAAAAAATAGCTTCATTAGTAGTAAACCATTCCGAAAGTTATGCACATACAAGTTTTAATATATTTATCCATAGCATTGAAACAATATAAAACAAAAGTCATTCTTAAGGACCTAACCAATATCAGGGCTGATCAAAAAAATTAAACATACGAAATAATTACAATTAAACAATACTTCAACATAATATTATTTCAACGGATAGCAGACGACGTCACTAAGTCCAAAAATAAATATACTGACTAAAGTCACAAGTTCAGCTATATTTATTTACTAGTTTTATCCTTTATATTATTTGCTAATTGGCGACTGGCTCTTTAATAAGACATTTACTATTAAATTGAGAAAAGAAAGAAATATTGAGTAAACTTTTCATTCGAAATGGCTACCTTTTACAGCTACAACTCATAATGTTCTTTTTTTGGATCCAGTCAGGTCAAACCTAGGGTTTAATAAATTTATCATCTTAAATGAAAGCTATTGCATATACAGACGATAACAAAAGATGTCCAAGATGTCGAGAATCTTAAATAAATACGAATAAATGTTATTTTTTAAAAATGTTATTTTTATATAATAATTTTTTATAAAACTTATCTCAGGGCAGATCATAAAATCAAAATATCTAAACAAAATATTCCTCATCTATTATTGTCTAAGTGTATTGATAAATTTTTGGCTTCCCTTAACGTACGTAATTAAAATTAACCAATAAGATCCAAAGAACCGTATCAATATTTCGTAAAATAAATAGTAAACGTCCTTTAATATATATATATTCTTTAATTAATACTTTTGACTTTCCACATAGTGATGGATTTCCGCAAAGTAACGCCTGACTCCATTAATATTTTTTAATATATATAACGCCGAATATTGAGGTGAATTTTATACCATCTTAGTCACAGAAATGTATAGGCAATTTAAACATCTTATAATATTATATAATATCCTAATGCAGTTTTGTAACCTATGCAATTTGTAACATTCACAAATTGCAGAGGTTACAACACTGCATTTTATAAAAAACATTTTAAAATGTAGTCATAATATACATATGTATATACTTATTAACAGTTTTAAATTATTGTTGCTAAAAAATATGGATCCCATAAATAAAAGAAATATATGCACATTTATCCATTCAACGTTTGATTTGAATACCTAAAAGAATTGTATAAGCGCGACTTCTATTTTATATCTTATACTTGTTGCAGTAACTGTGGACTTTAAACTGCATTATCATCCGGCACGATGTCAACTGATCATTGTGTGGTCGCGTGAACCAGTCTCAGTAGTTTAAGTACAAGTGCCACAAGTTAAAATTATGTAACTAAATAATTTATACGTTTTACAATTAGTAATAATAAAAACGAACATTAAAAAGATATATTGAAAGTAAATAACCGACATAACATTATTTTGTAATTACGGAACCAAGTTTCATTCGAATATTCGACATACATCATCATCATCAGCAGCAGCAACCAGCGGCACTCTACTGCTAGGCATAGGATTCCCCAAGACACGCCATTTTATCTAGCCCGATCTTGCACCCTGTGCAGATTGTCGCACCATCTGACCGAGACACATCCCATGCTACTTTTGCCAAGACATACAATGGCATTTTATATGAAAACTCAAAACAATTTTTTTTAAAGTGTATTGACATTTAGTTATATTATATATGTGCTATTTTGTTCGATGACTTTGTGCCAACTTGTAGGTACTGACATGATACCATTGCTGTAGTAATTTTGGGACTTCTGATAAAAAAAACGCGACAAGTAATTGCAGTCCTCTCTTGATATTAATCAGACACTGTCTAAAGAATTTGCAGAGACCGAAACAGGTGAAAATCTGATGGTACAAGATCAGGGCTGTATGGCGGATGCATTACATCTCCCAGTTAAACTCCCTTAATTTTTGCTGAGTGGCTATAAATATGCGTGGAGACCACACCATTTCTATTGTTGAGTTCCGGCCTCTTTCTCTCAATTTTTTGCTTAAATCTCATTAGTTGTTGGCAGTAAAGGTCCGAATCGATGATTCTACCCGACGGTAAAAGCTCATAATGAATAACGCCCGTCCAATTTCACCATACACACAGCATCACCTTATTGCAAGTAAAACCTGAGTTTGCCACAGACTGTAGAGCCTGGTCGATCTTTGACCACGACCTTTTTCGCACGGTCTTATCGTGATCGTGCCGTGATCCACTTTTCATCTCCATGCGTTGCGCTTGCGTTGCATTTTTCCGTTATTTGTAATAAAATTTTAAAATGTATAGGATTTTTTCATAACATTCGCTCATTTGGACAGAAAGAAAAACAACCTAATATGTATACATACATATATAGGCATTGTCACAGTACCCCTACACCTTTATTTGATAATTAATCATAGTGTTTTATTATATTATTTATGTATAATAGTTATTCAATACATCATACTGTTGTTATTGTTCCTGTTGTATAAATGCTTATTATAAACATTTATGCCACTTCGCTTATTCTTTATGAGATAACATATATTCAGTTTTGTTTCTAGTCTACATATACATGGTTAAGTATAACTTATATTTAATTGTTTTTTATATAAAGTTTGATACAAAATGGTTAAATTAAAATATTAGAATTATCATACAGAAATATTTCTTCTGTGACCTCATAATTAACGCGAGCAAAATGTATAAATAATATAACATAAATAGCATTTGTGAAAATAGAATGATTAAACCATAAATCGTGGTTAGCCTATAACTATAGTGCCAATAAGTTGTATTGGAGTAAAGACTGTGTCTTAGTAATCTTAGTGTGGTAGATGGTAGGACGATCTGCGCAGGGCGGCTGGGAGGAACTAGAAATGCGTGCGGACAAAGATCAAGTATGATCGAAGATTAAGTATTCCTCGATTTGTAATTCATTACAAATCGAGGTTAGTTATTTCATAAAAAAGTATAATAGTATATCCACGTATTTTTAAATTATTATATAACAATTGCATATGTAAGATATATAACATCGTAACAATATATTTAATAGGTTTAAAAAGCCATTTGAATTTCACTGTACAGTTTTGGTAACGAAAGTTTAAGTAGACCTACATTAACTTATGCAAATAAACGACGTAGGTATGCAAAGTTATATAAACAAAATATTGTATTTGATATTCGTATACAAAAAATACACCACATATCTCTCCAATTTAGAAAATTTATATAGCCTATAGGTTTCAATTATAACAATTATAGTCCATCCATAACTTCAATACTTATAAAACACAAAGTATCTTTGTATAGTTCTATTAAAAATCCCATGGTCAAATACTTACTTGGGTATATATCAGCATCAAGCAAAATATGTTTTGTAGAAAAAATGACAACTTTTTTATATTATTAATAAAACAAAAAGTGACGGTGGCACCGCTTATCTAAAAATACCAAATTTGATGACTTCGAAATTATTTTATTGTACAAATCACAATAAACTCTGTTAAAAAATTCATAACGAATTATATCTGTACCTGTACTTTTGGTTATCACATTGATATAACATATCGACGACAAAGTTAACAACAAAAATAAAATATGTATATGAGGGACATAAAAAACTTGGCTAATACCTTAGCATCGGTCCAAGTTATGACTTTAACAAAGCCAAATATATGTAGCATATATAGACAAACATCTTATTTGATAGTAATTATTAAGTCTACTACATTTTTTACGCCATTCATTGTATAGCGTGAAGATTGTACAACTTTATACAAGCATTGTCACCTCTTCACATAATATAATTAGTATACTTTGAAACAAACTAACTTAAAAGTAACAAAGAAACAAAGTAAACTTTGAAAGAATTATATCGGTACATAGTTCTCCGTTACCGACAATGGGCTCGTCGTCACCTTTGTCGGAAAACTTACAACCGCTAGTGTAGGAAATGTGTATTGACAAACATAAAACACCCCTGCCAAAAAGTGTGAATAATTGCGCAGGCTTGCTGGCAGGAACTGACTGCGGGAAGCCAAAGATCAGATTAGGTCATGCGTCTTGAAGGAGGACTATGTAAAGCAGTGGGCTGCTGTAAGTTCTGCTGCTAATACAAATATAATAAAGAAACTATGTCAATAATATTAGAATACCATAAGTACAATTGTGAATAATTTTATCGGACAATAAAACGCGTTCGCTTATGCCACGCTCCCCACGAATTTTCTAGACGTCCCGTAGAGATGTGCCATTGAGATGCGAACGTGTCTGAGGTGAACGCCGCGATAATACTAAGTGAGTTGTGACCGGGGTGGGCTGTTAAACGTACATCAGATAGCAGCACAGATGGGTGACGGGCAGCGTGACGTGGCTGGCGCCGAAATCTAGACATTATTTACCTTAGAATGGTCAGTCATACCAATGCAAGGAGACTCTAGCTTAACTACTGTATAGAAAATTATGAATATATAAATGTATCTAAATAGTAAAATTCTTTAAAAGTACTTTTTTAAAAACTTAATAGTTTAAATAGTGAGAACAAGTTTAAATTAGTAAGCATTTTTGTATCAAATTCTATATATGCCCCACTGCTGACCACGGGCCTTGTTATTTCTGAAGTAATAAATATTAATCCACCAATCTTACCAAGGCGAATTAGCGGGACGATCAGACTCGGAATAAATACACCATACATATTTATCCCAGTACGGAAATCTAACTTACGACCACTATATGAAGTAGCTTCGCCACTGAGTCAATGAGATCATCATATTTTTTTATAGCAAAGCAGGCAAACGAGCATATGGGTCACCTAGTTGTAAGCGA
This sequence comes from Baronia brevicornis, assembly GCA_031353405.1. Lineage (NCBI taxonomy): Eukaryota > Metazoa > Arthropoda > Insecta > Lepidoptera > Papilionidae > Baronia > Baronia brevicornis. The sequence continues at coordinate 103,473 of JASFAT010003002.1, forward strand.
TCACCGCCGCCCATAAATATTCGTACCGCCGGAGGCATCGCAGATGTGTTGCCGGCATTTAATATATATATATTTATATGCATCGTTTATTATTTATCAAAAATAAAATAGTTTCAAACACTAAATGAAATGCGCTTAAATCAAGAATCAACCATAAATAATTATGAATTATTTAGTCATGATTTGATTGTTTGGTTGTTCGTGTATACAGAGAACACAGTTACTTTCAATAGTTATATCTACAGGAAAAAAAATTCTCTTTCTTGTCTATTTCTTTTTTCTCTTTTTAATTGTATTACCAAGTTGAACATGAAATCATTCTATCCACAAAACTATACAGATATAAGCATGATGTCAACAAATGAAAAGTTAACAAAAGAAAACGATGAAAGTAATTATTTTAATATAGACCAATTATGTATAATATACCTTCTTTGTTATATACTCTCATATTTGTCATGTAAGCGTAGGAATTATTTAAAAAACATTAAATACGTAAAATTTGAAAAAAAATTTATATTATTAAATATTCCTTACTTGTGACACATAAATGGCAATCAGGAGCTGTAATTCAAATTAAACTAAGAGAACTTTCAAATTACGTAGTAAGATTAAAAAAACGCCTCAAATTGTATAAATCCGTATGATGTCGTTTCGTTGGCCTAAAGTAGTCCACTGATGTACATAGTACCTTCCCAAGATGCATTACCTGACCCGATATTTCACTACACTCGTCCAGTTACGGCCATTCACCCTGCGCAAATCGTTACTGCATTCAGCCCTCCACTCCAGCACACATCTACTACGACGTTTGCCGATTCTCTGACAGACCTATCCACCCCATAGCCACTTCTGTTAGAACTTGAATAAGTACGTCAGTGACACTGGTTCTCCGGTAGCGCCTTCATAACGATGACATATTTTAAACATTCATCGTAAAAAACAAGCCAAAGCATAAGCATAAGTTTACAAAAATGACGAAATCAATAGCGTATAGAAATTCGCTACAGACCTTTTCTAAGTAAGGGGGATCTGCACCGACCCTACTATTTATAACTAGCCTTGTATTATAATATTTGAGAACTTATTAGTTTAAAGATAAACATATTTATAACGATACTAAATTATAAAAAATAACAACGCATTAATAATTGCACATATCTCAGTGACATCTCAAGTGGCACTTCGTAAAATACCGAAGAAAATTTTGAGCATTCCAACGAAGGTGAAATATGAATATAAATAGTAGGCCGCATATTATGAATTAGTAAATTTATACGAAACCGCGTTTGGTGGCAGGAAATGTGTCCATGGATGTTTTAGGAACCAGGGAATTGACCTCATCTGACGTTATTATTTACACTTGTTGATTGTTTTCACACTTATAAAACAATTATTAACTCATTTATATTTTGATTATTTTCTAATACTTCAGTCTTAACCCCATATGGAAACTGACCCGCAGCTTAACAAAATTATCCATGATCAGGCATATTGCAGTGGAAGAGCAGTAACGTATGCCTGTGTCATACAATACTTATTTGCGAAGGAAGTCAATGTCCAGCAATGGATTATTAGAGTTGTATTAGGGACATGAGGTTGTGTTTTTGAAAACTTTTTAAATCGCTATGAAGAATATTTGAAACCAAACAGCCCATAATTCCAAATTTTGAGCAGAACATTTATCATATGAAATTGGTTGATAGACGTTTTTACTTATTTTCCACAGTTTTTGTTGCATTATAAAGCAAAATTATTCCAAACTTTTACAAACAAGCACTATCGATACACATTGACAAAAACCTTAATGTGAACGTCACATGAACACGCGATAGTATTTGTTGTACGGTCGTGGGAAGTAGAAACAGGACCAAATCAAATTAATGATTGCCCTACACGAACGTATTGAAATAATTATATAATAAAATATAACAAGTCATTTAAAATCATATGTAAAAGTCACAAATACAAATAATATTATTTAGCCATCAGTATAATTAACAGCTGAACAATAAAAATAATAATTTTTGATTTTTAAGTAAATTTCATTTTTCTTTTTGTAAATAATACTTAAGTTTTAATTATTGATGTAAAACTAAACTGTGAGATATTGCTCAAAAACCATTTCTTTTTGGTCAGATAAGGAAATTGTAATTATTATCACAGAAGTAACATATGTAATTGCAATTTCTTTTTTTTAATTGAACTGAGTAGCACTTATAATGTCTACACTACAGGTCTATTATAAATAAATCACCTCACCTGAGATAATCAGTCTTGCAGAATATGTTGCTATCTCGCGCGTAACACCTTTGCTCTGAATCAAGAGGCATTTTGCATTCGCAACATCTGAGGCAGGGAGTGTGCCAACGTCGTTCAAGTGCCAGCAAGTAGTATCTGTCAGTTATTCTTGAACCGCAGCCGGCGCACGCATCGTCTGGCGGGGGCGCTGGCAGATCATCCGGGGGTTCCCGCTTTCGACATGAGGTACAATCGCGCGGCGAGCCAGGAGAAGTTGCAGGAGCAACCGGAGACAAGTCACCGCTTCCCTCGTAAGCCGAAGATAGATACCGCTCACTCTGTTGCTGGACAAATTTAACCATTTAGCCGAGTTGAACAGAAAAATAATTTTCGATTATTATTAATAAGTAAATATTAATCAGCGCAACCGTCAGTTACGGTTAGGTAATAGACAAGCTGGCAAATATTGTCCAAGTATTAGAGACGCTGGTGTTGTATGCACTCGGGGACATTTTATAATGTTATTTGGCCATTTATCAAAATCCATAGAATTGCTCAGGTATTTCTTTTAATTGACTTTTGCAACACTAACATAGTAAGTTACCAACACCCGGTTTTGCTTAGCACTAACCAATATAGTCCAAGCCTATATGAATGCATCTCGGCACATAAACAAGTTACAATAGCTTATCAAAAATATGACTATATCAATTTTATTTAATTAAATATAAATGTAAAACTATAGTATTATTTATTGTTTTTAGTTTAATTTATAACATTTTGCTAAATACAACTTCTAAACCACAAACCCTATAACCAGAAACACCGAAAATATTTCAACGAAAATAAGGATAAGTAAGTCAAAATCCGCTTGTAGGTCTAAGAAGAATTACAAGATAAACACAATAACAAATCTGAAATGTTCAATCAAAGATTTCAATTATTAAGAAATATAATTATAATAAATACATAATAATAGCAAAAATAATAGTATGTATGTTAAATATAATAGTTATAGATTAAGATTTAATAAGATACTATACAGTTATTATGTATGGTACTGTAGTGATACATTGATAAATGTATCACTAATGTATTATAACTTTTTAATTAAATATAATAAAACCGTTTTATTTTTTTTACATTCGTTATTTTAAAATTTAAAATAAAATGAAATGAAAATTCGATCGACTGACTTTTTTCGAGGGAAGTATCACCTTTTTGGCATAAGAAATTAATATTGAATATTAAATGTAAAATGATTCATTAATATAAATATAATTAATATAAAATGTAAAGTGGTTCATTATATAGAAGATAAAGATCCCGAGTCGCCGTATCAATACGGCTCGCAGGTTATAGTACATATGTATGTGATAGAAATACACGTTCATGATAAAAGTAAAAGAAAGTGCGTTGATACAATAGTAAACTAATATCCTGTGTTTAATCTGACCAAAATTTACGATTTTATAAATATATTACAGAAAAAAACATGTTGAATAAGAGGTAATAAGCATGTGCGTGCAAGAATTGCAGATGCATTAGCGATATTTAAGGAGATTTTATGATATTAGTACGGGGAGAATTTGATGGAACGAATTACCTTCAGCGGTATTTCCGAACAGATACCATATTGGAGGATGGAGGTCTGTGGTCGTTGGTTTTACCCACAGGAATCAGGCGAGATCATCATCATGTATATATGTATATACGATATTGGAACCCTCAAAAAATAATCCTACACATATCAAAGCCCAGCAACGCTTCTACGATGTCTATGGGCGGTATTATTGCTTTACTTTGCAAATATGATATGGAAACTGAATAACAAATTTGTACCATCCATAAATATAATTAATCAATTTAGTCAATTTTTAGCGGCATAAAGTTGTTTGAAATGTTTCTGATAAACTAAACAAATGAAATGCAAGTATATCTAACTTGAATATTATTACCTCAGTGTTAAATATACACTGGCATCTACAGTCGTTGTTGCACCGCGTGAACGCGAGATTTACAATAACATAGATATAATTTAATAGTTACTGTACTTTACATCACCATTATCATCAGCCCACGGCAGTCTACTTCTGAACATAGACCTCTCACAACTACTTCGATTTAAATCTTAATTATCAAATGTACTACCAGCCGTAACTACACTATCACAAAATAGTTACCTAAAATTATTTTGTTGCAGCATTTATTTTTACCTTCAAAAATTACTCTGACCTAAATTTTTACTAAATTTCCTTTCCTCTAATCTAATAATCTGTCTGGGTAGCTAAATTTATAAGATTTCACTTAAGCAAAAAAGAAATTTGTATTCGGAACTGAAAAAATCTCTAATTACCACCGAGAACACTATCGAATCTTTTAACACTAAATAGAAAATTGAAGGTTATACAAAAAGCGTTTATAATTTTACCATATAATGGTGGTAAAAAATACTTAATTTTAGACATTGTAGCTGCTATCTATAAAATAATCCACACCCACTGTTATGCACAGAAAGAGAACAATCACTGTTTATTTTGATGTGATTTAATTTGCTTTGTCTTTTAATTGAGGTAAGAAATCTTGTGACTAATGTTGTTGCAATATGATTCAGTTTTATGGAAGAAATAAGCAGACAAGCAAACTGGTCACTGAATGGTAAGCAATCACCGCCATTGTCCCTAAATATTGTCTGCCACAAAGACAGGCGGCGCTGTGTTTGCTGGAATTTTCTTGCCACCAATCGACTTAACATCTCCCGCTCGCCCAACGCCGCCTGTCTTTGTGGCAGACAATATTTAGGGACAATGGCGGTGATTGCTTACCATTCAGTGACCAGTTTGCTTGTCTGCTTATTTCTTCCATAAAACTGAATCATATTGCAACAACATTAGTCACAAGATTTCTTACCTCAATTAAAAGACAAAGCAAATTAAATCACATCAAAATAAACAGTGATTGTTCTCTTTCTGTGCATAACAGTGGGTGTGGATTATTTTATAGATAGCAGCTACAATGTCTAAAATTAAGTATTTTTTACCACCATTATATGGTAAAATTATAAACGCTTTTTGTATAACCTTCAATTTTCTATTTAGTGTTAAAAGATTCGATAGTGTTCTCGGTGGTAATTAGAGATTTTTTCAGTTCCGAATACAAATTTCTTTTTTGCTTAAGTGAAATCTTATAAATTTAGCTACCCAGACAGATTATTAGATTAGAGGAAAGGAAATTTAGTAAAAATTTAGGTCAGAGTAATTTTTGAAGGTAAAAATAAATGCTGCAACAAAATAATTTTAGGTAACTATTTTGTGATAGTGTAGTTACGGCTGGTAGTACATTTGATAATTAAGATTTAAATCGAAGTAGTTGTGAGAGGTCTATGTTCAGAAGTAGACTGCCGTGGGCTGATGATAATGGTGATGTAAAGTACAGTAACTATTAAATTATATCTATGTTATTGTAAATCTCGCGTTCACGCGGTGCAACAACGACTGTAGATGCCAGTGTATATTTAACACTGAGGTAATAATATTCAAGTTAGATATACTTGCATTTCATTTGTTTAGTTTATCAGAAACATTTCAAACAACTTTATGCCGCTAAAAATTGACTAAATTGATTAATTATATTTATGGATGGTACAAATTTGTTATTCAGTTTCCATATCATATTTGCAAAGTAAAGCAATAATACCGCCCATAGACATCGTAGAAGCGTTGCTGGGCTTTGATATGTGTAGGATTATTTTTTGAGGGTTCCAATATCGTATATACATATATACATGATGATGATCTCGCCTGATTCCTGTGGGTAAAACCAACGACCACAGACCTCCATCCTCCAATATGGTATCTGTTCGGAAATACCGCTGAAGGTAATTCGTTCCATCAAATTCTCCCCGTACTAATATCATAAAATCTCCTTAAATATCGCTAATGCATCTGCAATTCTTGCACGCACATGCTTATTACCTCTTATTCAACATGTTTTTTTCTGTAATATATTTATAAAATCGTAAATTTTGGTCAGATTAAACACAGGATATTAGTTTACTATTGTATCAACGCACTTTCTTTTACTTTTATCATGAACGTGTATTTCTATCACATACATATGTACTATAACCTGCGAGCCGTATTGATACGGCGACTCGGGATCTTTATCTTCTATATAATGAACCACTTTACATTTTATATTAATTATATTTATATTAATGAATCATTTTACATTTAATATTCAATATTAATTTCTTATGCCAAAAAGGTGATACTTCCCTCGAAAAAAGTCAGTCGATCGAATTTTCATTTCATTTTATTTTAAATTTTAAAATAACGAATGTAAAAAAAATAAAACGGTTTTATTATATTTAATTAAAAAGTTATAATACATTAGTGATACATTTATCAATGTATCACTACAGTACCATACATAATAACTGTATAGTATCTTATTAAATCTTAATCTATAACTATTATATTTAACATACATACTATTATTTTTGCTATTATTATGTATTTATTATAATTATATTTCTTAATAATTGAAATCTTTGATTGAACATTTCAGATTTGTTATTGTGTTTATCTTGTAATTCTTCTTAGACCTACAAGCGGATTTTGACTTACTTATCCTTATTTTCGTTGAAATATTTTCGGTGTTTCTGGTTATAGGGTTTGTGGTTTAGAAGTTGTATTTAGCAAAATGTTATAAATTAAACTAAAAACAATAAATAATACTATAGTTTTACATTTATATTTAATTAAATAAAATTGATATAGTCATATTTTTGATAAGCTATTGTAACTTGTTTATGTGCCGAGATGCATTCATATAGGCTTGGACTATATTGGTTAGTGCTAAGCAAAACCGGGTGTTGGTAACTTACTATGTTAGTGTTGCAAAAGTCAATTAAAAGAAATACCTGAGCAATTCTATGGATTTTGATAAATGGCCAAATAACATTATAAAATGTCCCCGAGTGCATACAACACCAGCGTCTCTAATACTTGGACAATATTTGCCAGCTTGTCTATTACCTAACCGTAACTGACGGTTGCGCTGATTAATATTTACTTATTAATAATAATCGAAAATTATTTTTCTGTTCAACTCGGCTAAATGGTTAAATTTGTCCAGCAACAGAGTGAGCGGTATCTATCTTCGGCTTACGAGGGAAGCGGTGACTTGTCTCCGGTTGCTCCTGCAACTTCTCCTGGCTCGCCGCGCGATTGTACCTCATGTCGAAAGCGGGAACCCCCGGATGATCTGCCAGCGCCCCCGCCAGACGATGCGTGCGCCGGCTGCGGTTCAAGAATAACTGACAGATACTACTTGCTGGCACTTGAACGACGTTGGCACACTCCCTGCCTCAGATGTTGCGAATGCAAAATGCCTCTTGATTCAGAGCAAAGGTGTTACGCGCGAGATAGCAACATATTCTGCAAGACTGATTATCTCAGGTGAGGTGATTTATTTATAATAGACCTGTAGTGTAGACATTATAAGTGCTACTCAGTTCAATTAAAAAAAAGAAATTGCAATTACATATGTTACTTCTGTGATAATAATTACAATTTCCTTATCTGACCAAAAAGAAATGGTTTTTGAGCAATATCTCACAGTTTAGTTTTACATCAATAATTAAAACTTAAGTATTATTTACAAAAAGAAAAATGAAATTTACTTAAAAATCAAAAATTATTATTTTTATTGTTCAGCTGTTAATTATACTGATGGCTAAATAATATTATTTGTATTTGTGACTTTTACATATGATTTTAAATGACTTGTTATATTTTATTATATAATTATTTCAATACGTTCGTGTAGGGCAATCATTAATTTGATTTGGTCCTGTTTCTACTTCCCACGACCGTACAACAAATACTATCGCGTGTTCATGTGACGTTCACATTAAGGTTTTTGTCAATGTGTATCGATAGTGCTTGTTTGTAAAAGTTTGGAATAATTTTGCTTTATAATGCAACAAAAACTGTGGAAAATAAGTAAAAACGTCTATCAACCAATTTCATATGATAAATGTTCTGCTCAAAATTTGGAATTATGGGCTGTTTGGTTTCAAATATTCTTCATAGCGATTTAAAAAGTTTTCAAAAACACAACCTCATGTCCCTAATACAACTCTAATAATCCATTGCTGGACATTGACTTCCTTCGCAAATAAGTATTGTATGACACAGGCATACGTTACTGCTCTTCCACTGCAATATGCCTGATCATGGATAATTTTGTTAAGCTGCGGGTCAGTTTCCATATGGGGTTAAGACTGAAGTATTAGAAAATAATCAAAATATAAATGAGTTAATAATTGTTTTATAAGTGTGAAAACAATCAACAAGTGTAAATAATAACGTCAGATGAGGTCAATTCCCTGGTTCCTAAAACATCCATGGACACATTTCCTGCCACCAAACGCGGTTTCGTATAAATTTACTAATTCATAATATGCGGCCTACTATTTATATTCATATTTCACCTTCGTTGGAATGCTCAAAATTTTCTTCGGTATTTTACGAAGTGCCACTTGAGATGTCACTGAGATATGTGCAATTATTAATGCGTTGTTATTTTTTATAATTTAGTATCGTTATAAATATGTTTATCTTTAAACTAATAAGTTCTCAAATATTATAATACAAGGCTAGTTATAAATAGTAGGGTCGGTGCAGATCCCCCTTACTTAGAAAAGGTCTGTAGCGAATTTCTATACGCTATTGATTTCGTCATTTTTGTAAACTTATGCTTATGCTTTGGCTTGTTTTTTACGATGAATGTTTAAAATATGTCATCGTTATGAAGGCGCTACCGGAGAACCAGTGTCACTGACGTACTTATTCAAGTTCTAACAGAAGTGGCTATGGGGTGGATAGGTCTGTCAGAGAATCGGCAAACGTCGTAGTAGATGTGTGCTGGAGTGGAGGGCTGAATGCAGTAACGATTTGCGCAGGGTGAATGGCCGTAACTGGACGAGTGTAGTGAAATATCGGGTCAGGTAATGCATCTTGGGAAGGTACTATGTACATCAGTGGACTACTTTAGGCCAACGAAACGACATCATACGGATTTATACAATTTGAGGCGTTTTTTTAATCTTACTACGTAATTTGAAAGTTCTCTTAGTTTAATTTGAATTACAGCTCCTGATTGCCATTTATGTGTCACAAGTAAGGAATATTTAATAATATAAATTTTTTTTCAAATTTTACGTATTTAATGTTTTTTAAATAATTCCTACGCTTACATGACAAATATGAGAGTATATAACAAAGAAGGTATATTATACATAATTGGTCTATATTAAAATAATTACTTTCATCGTTTTCTTTTGTTAACTTTTCATTTGTTGACATCATGCTTATATCTGTATAGTTTTGTGGATAGAATGATTTCATGTTCAACTTGGTAATACAATTAAAAAGAGAAAAAAGAAATAGACAAGAAAGAGAATTTTTTTTCCTGTAGATATAACTATTGAAAGTAACTGTGTTCTCTGTATACACGAACAACCAAACAATCAAATCATGACTAAATAATTCATAATTATTTATGGTTGATTCTTGATTTAAGCGCATTTCATTTAGTGTTTGAAACTATTTTATTTTTGATAAATAATAAACGATGCATATAAATATATATATATTAAATGCCGGCAACACATCTGCGATGCCTCCGGCGGTACGAATATTTATGGGCGGCGGTGATCGCTTACAACTAGGTGACCCATATGCTCGTTTGCCTGCTTTGCTATAAAAAAATATGATGATCTCATTGACTCAGTGGCGAAGCTACTTCATATAGTGGTCGTAAGTTAGATTTCCGTACTGGGATAAATATGTATGGTGTATTTATTCCGAGTCTGATCGTCCCGCTAATTCGCCTTGGTAAGATTGGTGGATTAATATTTATTACTTCAGAAATAACAAGGCCCGTGGTCAGCAGTGGGGCATATATAGAATTTGATACAAAAATGCTTACTAATTTAAACTTGTTCTCACTATTTAAACTATTAAGTTTTTAAAAAAGTACTTTTAAAGAATTTTACTATTTAGATACATTTATATATTCATAATTTTCTATACAGTAGTTAAGCTAGAGTCTCCTTGCATTGGTATGACTGACCATTCTAAGGTAAATAATGTCTAGATTTCGGCGCCAGCCACGTCACGCTGCCCGTCACCCATCTGTGCTGCTATCTGATGTACGTTTAACAGCCCACCCCGGTCACAACTCACTTAGTATTATCGCGGCGTTCACCTCAGACACGTTCGCATCTCAATGGCACATCTCTACGGGACGTCTAGAAAATTCGTGGGGAGCGTGGCATAAGCGAACGCGTTTTATTGTCCGATAAAATTATTCACAATTGTACTTATGGTATTCTAATATTATTGACATAGTTTCTTTATTATATTTGTATTAGCAGCAGAACTTACAGCAGCCCACTGCTTTACATAGTCCTCCTTCAAGACGCATGACCTAATCTGATCTTTGGCTTCCCGCAGTCAGTTCCTGCCAGCAAGCCTGCGCAATTATTCACACTTTTTGGCAGGGGTGTTTTATGTTTGTCAATACACATTTCCTACACTAGCGGTTGTAAGTTTTCCGACAAAGGTGACGACGAGCCCATTGTCGGTAACGGAGAACTATGTACCGATATAATTCTTTCAAAGTTTACTTTGTTTCTTTGTTACTTTTAAGTTAGTTTGTTTCAAAGTATACTAATTATATTATGTGAAGAGGTGACAATGCTTGTATAAAGTTGTACAATCTTCACGCTATACAATGAATGGCGTAAAAAATGTAGTAGACTTAATAATTACTATCAAATAAGATGTTTGTCTATATATGCTACATATATTTGGCTTTGTTAAAGTCATAACTTGGACCGATGCTAAGGTATTAGCCAAGTTTTTTATGTCCCTCATATACATATTTTATTTTTGTTGTTAACTTTGTCGTCGATATGTTATATCAATGTGATAACCAAAAGTACAGGTACAGATATAATTCGTTATGAATTTTTTAACAGAGTTTATTGTGATTTGTACAATAAAATAATTTCGAAGTCATCAAATTTGGTATTTTTAGATAAGCGGTGCCACCGTCACTTTTTGTTTTATTAATAATATAAAAAAGTTGTCATTTTTTCTACAAAACATATTTTGCTTGATGCTGATATATACCCAAGTAAGTATTTGACCATGGGATTTTTAATAGAACTATACAAAGATACTTTGTGTTTTATAAGTATTGAAGTTATGGATGGACTATAATTGTTATAATTGAAACCTATAGGCTATATAAATTTTCTAAATTGGAGAGATATGTGGTGTATTTTTTGTATACGAATATCAAATACAATATTTTGTTTATATAACTTTGCATACCTACGTCGTTTATTTGCATAAGTTAATGTAGGTCTA